>OY282505.1:12144464-12344464 GCA_958295605.1 Ajuga chamaepitys | reverse complement strand
AGCAATAAGGGGTTGCATGTTACTAACTCAATCTATTTTTAGAAAATATATTCTATTCCCTTCACTCATAATTGCGAAAAATATGGGACGTATATTGCTATTGCAACTTCCTGAATGGTCTGATGATTTTCAGGAATGGAATAGAGAGACCCATCTTAAATGTACCTATAACGGCGTTCCGTTGTCCGAAACAGAATTTCCGAAAAATTGTGATAAGTAGAAAATTGTGCACTAATTTAGTGGTTAAGATTGCATTTTTATGTGAATTTTAGTTGTTGCACTTGCTAATTTTCTACTTATCCAACTTTCTTGGTCCAAATTACGTTGATTGTGTTTTTAGTGCTTATTATAGTGAATTTTGAGGTACTTTGGATTGAGACGAAGAGACACGTACCAAATGGAGCCGACACTGGGTGACCCAGTGCCAAGCCCAATCCAAACTTAATGGAGGCCAAAGTCACGGCAAGTAGAAAGAATGGGCTAAGGCCCATGATGGGTGAAGATTTATTTAATGATTGAAGAAGGAAGGATATATATACTGGAGGGCTTGCATTCACGCAGAGAGACGGAGAAAAAGACAGAACAGAATCACGTTGGCTGGGAGACGCGAGTTCGGCATTTCGGTTCTGTTAATTCTTGTTTTTTTTAATTTCATGTTGGATACTTTAATTATGTTTGTGAACGCCGATATGTCCGGCTAATTTTCCTTTTTCAGTCCCTAATTGATGTTTGAACCCTAGTCTGTTGACTTTATAATTCTTACGGTGGTTACTTTTAATTTATATTCCGGAATTCATTTATGTTATCAGATTTTATTGTTTCTTATATACGAATTATTAATTTAGATTGATCACCTAGGTTAATTGATCGCATGTTTGTAGTTAGGGTATTATCATAATCCGTAATTGTTATGATTTTATATCCACTAGTAGCAAATAATGAATTAATTCATTAGGTAACATAAATCGAGGTCAATTGGACCGAGCTTGTGAGTCTTAACACTTCGTCTATCCTATTGTCCTAGTTCTTTAAGCGTGTAACCAATTAGGTTTAGAGAGCTTATTCTAAATCGTTTGGTTAGACAGATAAATCAAAGAGCTTATTTTGGTTTATTAAAAATTAAGGGACAATTCGGATTAGCAGAGCTTGTTGCTAATTTAGGGGTAGAAGTTTCGGAACTAAATTAGGGTTAATTTCATTAATTATAAGGTTAAATCAGACTAGGGGGATAACTAGATTAGGGCCTGAGTTTTCTTTTTAATTGTTTACAATCACTTTTATTGCTTGTTTACTTCTTCGTTTTCGGATTAGTAGTTAATTAGATAAATTCAAATCAACTCTCCCTCTTTATTATTTTGTTTGTTCCGATAATTAATACATAAAACACGATAACCAACTGCTCCTTGTGGGATCGACCCTGACTTACCGCTTCTACAAATTAGAAGAGGGAAGTTTAGGAATTTAATTTTGAGTGCCTCGACAGCACGGTCAAAATTTTGGCGCCGTTGCCGGGGAGCGGTGCAAGTTTATTGTGTTTTTAGTATTAATAGTCATTCATTAAGTTAGGATCACTTTTTCCAGTTTTTTTAATTGTTACTGTTGCTTTCGTTTTCATTCTCGTAAGTTTGCATTACGTATCAGGTGCGACACTGGGTAACCCAGTGTCGAGTTTTGTCCAGTCAGCAATCAGTTTTCTTTAATTAATTAATCAGTTTTCACCATTTTAATCATTCTGGCTACTATTTCTTTGATTTTGGCAGTTGTGAATGATCACCCGCTCACGTAGCAATAAAGATTTACACTTTTACCCTGAAATTCCACGAAGAAATCATGTGCAGAGAAAACAAACCAAGGAAAGCCGAGAAGAATCTGACCACCTGCGGGTCTTCCCTGAAGATACTTATACCGAATCAGAAAGTCAAAGAGAGAATATGGCAGCAGGAAACAGAGCAGACGAAAGGACCATGAAAGAACTAGCCAGCACTGGTGTTACTCATCAACCGCTCTGTATTACCTTTCCTAACTTGGGTGATAACATCACTTTCGAGTTAAAATCTGGGTTGATCCATCTATTTCCCTCCTTCCACGGACTCTCGGGCGAAGATCCTCACAAGCACCTTAAAGAATTCCACGTCGTCTGTTCAAGCATGAAACCTACCTCAGTTACAGAGGAGCAGATTAAGTTGCGAGCCTTTCCTTTCTCGCTCAAAGACTTGGCAAAGGATTGGCTGTATTATTTACCATCGGCATCCATCACTACCTGGGCTCAGATGGAAAGTTTGTTTCTAGAAAAGTACTTTCCAGCTTCGAGAGCGACTAATATTCGGAAGGAGATAAGTGGGGCACGACAGATGCACGGTGAAACCTTGTATGAGTACTGGGAACGTTTCAAAAAACTGGAGGCCAGCTGCCCGCAACACCAAATAACAGATCAGCTACTACTCCAGTATTTCTATGAGGGGTTGTCTATACCGGACAGAAACATGATTGATGCAGCCAGCGGAGGGGCACTGTCAGACAAAACCCCAACTGCAGCCCGAGCACTCATATCTAACATGGCAGCGAACTCGCAACAATTTGGTACCCGAGATGCTCCATTGCAGACGGTGCGGGGGATGAATGATTCGTCCCTTGATGACAAGTTGACAGAGTTGACTTCCTTTGTGAGAAAAGTGGCTGCAGGGGGTAATAAGCAGGTCCGGCCGTGTCGCATTTGTGACACCACTGAGCATACGACAGATACTTGTAAGGTTTTGGGAGACGAGATTGACGCACATGCCAATGCTGTGGGCACCGAAAATTTTCAAGGAAGGAAGTACGATCCATATTCGAGCTCGTATAATCCTGGGTGGAGAGACCACCCCAACTTCAGGTATGGGAACCAACAGCAGTCACAACCTATGGAACAGCCCCGTCCGATACAACAACAACAACGTGGAATGTACTACCCAAGGCAATATGCTGAACCTGCTCCATCGCCGACTTTAGAGGAGATGATGAAAACTCTGACTTCGAACACGGTGCAATTCCAGAAGGATACTCAGTCGAGTATTAAAAATATGGAGACACAAATAAGTCAGTTGGCGACAGCAGTGAGTCGACTTGAATCCCAAAACAGTGGGAAATTACCATCTCAGCCAGAAATAAATCCAAGGAATGTCAGTGCTATTACTCTACGTAGTGGCAAACAACTCGGAGAGCTCAAGAAGTCGGGGCTTGCATTGGAAAATGGCACCGAGGAAGAGAAACGCGCTGAACAGCATGACACTGGATCACCCAGTGTCGTTATTCTGCCCAGAGATAAGGCCACTGTACCGATTGACACTGGGGCAACCAGTGTCGAGCAGTGGACCAGCGGGAACAAGGTACATCAGCCCTCCTCTATTTCTTTTCAAACTAATCCACTTCCTTTTCCTTGTAGAATTGACAGGACCCTTAAAGAGAATAAGGAGAAGCAAATTCTGGAGGTATTTCGGAAAGTCGAGATCAACATTCCGCTGATTGATGCAGTCAAGCAAATTCCGCGATACGCCAAATTCCTCAAGGATTTGTGTACCAATAAACGCAAATTGAAGGGGAATGAGAAGGTGATGATGGGGGAGAATGTGTCGGCTATTTTTCAGAAGAAGCTCCCGCTAAAATGCAAGAACCCAGGTATGTTTGTGATTCCTTGTCGAATTGGTAGTCATAAGATAGAGAGGGCCATGCTAGACTTAGGAGCGTCCATTAATGTAATGCCGCGTTCTATTTTTACCTCTCTAAATTTAGGACCATTAAAGGAAACTGGGGTGGTTATTCAATTGGCGGATCGTAGCAGTACGTATCCCGATGGGGTAATAGAGGATGTTTTTGTTGAAGTTGATGAACTTGTCTTTCCTGCAGACTTTTATGTTCTTGATATGCATGACGATTCGTCCAACTCCCCGCCTATTTTGTTAGGGAGGCCGTTTCTAAACACCTCCCAAACAAAAATAGACGTTCGTGAGGGTACTCTCACGATGGAGTTCGATGGGCAAACCGTCAAGTTTAACATATATGATGCTATGAGATTTCCGGAAGATGTAAATTATGTCTTTTCTGTTAGTGTCATTGACCCACTTGTCGAAGAAGTGTTTCAGCTGAATTGCAGGGACGAGTTAGAAGTGATGCTTACAACAAAGATGGACCCCAGTAGTGATGAACTTTTTGAAACCCATAAGGAATTAGTTGAAGTATTGGCATCCCTACAGTCATTGAAGCCCGTTGTCCCAAGGTATGCCAATAGTTTCATCAAATTACCTGTTTCTCACCAAAGGATTCTTCCGTCTACAGTACAGGCACCCACAGTTGAACTCAAATCCCTGCCGGACCATTTGAAATATGTTTTTTTGGGAACGGGCGACACTTTGCCAGTCATAATTTCGTCAAAACTGACTCCACAGCAGGAGCAATCACTGATAGATGTTCTCAGAGAATACAAGGACGCCATAGGATGGACGATTGCTGACATAAAAGGAATAAGCCCGTCATTGTGCATGCATCGCATCCTTCTTGAAGATGACTCGAAACCCACCAGAGAGGCCCAAAGGCGTTTGAACCCGCCAATGATGGAGGTGGTCAAGAAGGAAATCATAAAGCTCCTGGATGTCGGAATAATTTATCCTATCTCAGACAGTAAGTACATCAGTCCCACACAGGTAGTTCCAAAGAAGTCTGGGGTAACAGTGGTTGAAAACCAAAAAGGTGAGTTGGTACCTACTCGGGTGCAAACCGGGTGGAGGGTTTGCATTGATTATCGTAAGTTGAATGCTATGACCCGAAAAGATCATTTTCCTCTTCCATTTATTGATCAAATGCTTGAGCGTCTTGCAGGTCACTCATTTTATTGCTTCTTAGACGGATTCTCGGGATACTTCCAGATCGCCATAGCGCTTGAGGACCAAGAAAAGACGACCTTCACCTGCCCATTTGGAACGTTTGCATGGCGGCGAATGCCCTTCGGACTGTGCAATGCACCGGCAACTTTTCAACGGTGTATGGTAAGTATTTTCTCTGAGTATGTAGGGCACATTATAGAAGTCTTCATGGACGACTTTAGTGTGTATGGTAATAATTTTGAAAGCTGTCTTCAAAATCTGGTTTTGATTTTAAAAAGATGTGTTGAAACTCACCTTGTTTTAAATTGGGAAAAGTGTCATTTCATGGTTGAACAGGGTATAGTTTTAGGACACATTGTTTCTCAAAGGGGGATTGAGGTTGATAAATCTAAAATAGATCTTATTACTGCTTTACCTTACCCCGGTAGCGTTCGGGAAGTTCGTTCCTTTCTTGGCCATGCAGGTTTTTACCGGCGTTTCATCAAAGATTTCTCCAAGATAGTATCGCCATTGTGCAAGCTGTTGCAAAAAGAGGTGGAATTTGAGATGAATGACGACTGCAAGGCAGCTTTTGACAAGCTGAAAGAGCTTTTGACTACACCCCCGGTGATCCAACCACCGAATTGGGATCTACCATTCGAGATAATGTGTGACGCAAGCGACTACGCCGTAGGAGCAGTGTTGGGGCAAAGAAAAGGGAGAGCATCACATGTTATTTATTATGCTTCAAAAACGTTGAACCCAGCTCAGGCGAATTACACTACAACTGAGAAAGAACTCTTAGCTGTGGTTTTTGCCTTGGAAAAATTCCGTTCATATTTGTTGGGAACTAAAGTTGTTGTTTTCTCTGATCATGCAGCTCTTAAATTTTTGCTTGCAAAGAAAGAAGCAAAACCAAGGTTGATTCGGTGGATTCTCCTGCTCCAAGAATTCGACTTGGAAATTAGAGATAAAAAGGGAGCAGAAAATTCCGTTGCTGACCACCTGAGTCGCTTGGCTCCGAAAGAGAACGAAACACCATTGTTGGAGAGTTTTCCGGACGAGCAGCTACTAAAAATCTCGCAAGATGAAGAATCCCGAACAACACTGGGTCTCCCAGTGTCCACATCCACACTGGATTACCCAGTGTCCGACGCTGCAGTGCCCTGGTTCGCCGATTTAGTTAATTTTATCGTTGCTAAGGTTTTTCCTACAGGAATGACCAAGGCAAGGAGGAACAAACTGAAAAGTGATGCGAAATACTACGTTTGGGACGATCCCTACCTGTGGAAGCATTGCCCTGACCAGGTAATCAGAAGATGTGTACCTGAATCAGAGTTTCGATCCATCCTCACTTTCTGCCACACATATGCCTGTGGAGGACATTTTGGATCAAGAAGAACGGCGCATAAAGTGTTGGAGAGTGGGTTTTACTGGCCGTCCTTATTCAAGGATGCGTATGTCTTCTGTAAATCCTGCGATAACTGCCAGAGGACAGGTAACATTTCTCAGCGAAATCAAATGCCCCAAAACCCGATCATGGTGTGTGAAATCTTTGATGTTTGGGGCATGGATTTCATGGGACCATTTCCTTCGTCTCATGGAAATTTATATATTTTGCTTGCAGTAGATTACGTTTCTAAGTGGGTGGAAGCGATAACCACTCGTACTAATGATTCTAAAGTTGTTGCAGGTTTTGTAAAATCTAACATCTTTGCCAGGTTTGGAATCCCAAAGGCGATCATTAGTGACCGAGGAACACACTTCTGTAATCGGACGATAGAGGCGTTGCTTAGGAAATATGCTGTGGTGCATAAGGTCTCAACACCTTATCATCCACAGACGAGTGGTCAGGCCGAGACGTCAAATAGGGAGATAAAGTCTGTGTTGGAGAAAACGGTACAGCCAAACCGAAAGGATTGGAGTTTGAGGTTAGATGACGCGTTATGGGCGTACAGAACAGCATACAAGACTCCAATCGGAATGTCCCCATACAGACTCGTCTACGGCGAGCCATGTCATTTGCCAGTCGAACTTGAGCACAAGGCATATTGGGCTATTAGAAGGTGCAATATGGATTTTGACGAAGCTGGTATGCATCGAAAGCTCCAATTGCAAGAATTGGAGGAGATTCGGAACGAGGCTTTCGAGAATGCCTTAATTTATAAGGAAAAGACAAAGGCCTTCCACGATGCGAGGATTACAAGGAAGAATTTTGTAGTCGGGGAAAAAGTTCTACTTTATCACTCCCGACTCAAGTTGTTCCCAGGTAAGTTGCGTTCTAGGTGGATTGGGCCGTTTGTAATTACTGATGTTTTTCCTCATGGTGCAGTGACGATTCTAAGTTCTAAAACTGGCAAAACCTTCAAGGTTAACGGTCACCAGTTGAAGCCATACTTTGAGAATTTTCAAGGAACCAATGTGGAAAGAGAAAAAGTTGATGACCCACCAATCAACTAACAGGAAGTTGAGTCGAGCCATCGACGTAAAATAAAGGCGCTAGATGGGAGGCAACCCATCATTCTCGTTTTTGTTTTTTTTTTTTTTTTTCTTTTTTTCCTGTTATTTTGTTTTCGGTTGATGATTACATATGTTAATTTTAAGTAGCTTTAGTTCAGTAATTCCAATTGTTTTTATATGTAAAAAAAAAAAAAAAAAATTGAGATAATTTTGAGTTAGGCGTGATCACGCCCAATTCAAAATAGTCTTCTGCCTGTTCATTTGACACACATCAGCGAAAATTCATTAAGACAGCAAAATAAGTGCTTTTCCTTGAAAGTCATTAAGTGCTTATTTTGTTCCCTTTCTTTTCTATGAACTTATTTTCTTTCCCTCACGCTATTCTCTTTCCTTTCTTTCATCTCAATTGCAAATTCAGGTAAGAGACAAGAAGGGCATCGGAGCCCTAAAACCCCTCCACTTCCGACGAGCCGACTCGCCACCTTCCACTTCCGATGAGCCGCCTCGCCGCCGCATTTGAACCAGGCCGGAGCACTGATTCCGCCCAAATTGCGCCGCCGAGTAGCTGCGTCCAAAGCCCTAGCCGCGACCAACCGCCGCACCTCCTTATTTCCGCCGGCCGTCTGCCACCACCGGTACCCTTCGTGCTTCCCTTTTTCAGGTGTACTCTATCAGTCCCGGAATGGAAGTGAGGGGATAATTTTGGGGCCGAATTCAGAAAAGAAATGAAGAGAGAAACAATTTAAATTGTGGATGAAGAGGCAGGGGTGTAGTGTAGCAGCAAGTTTGGCAAATTATTGCAAGCACTTGTAAAGAATGGCAAAAACTCGAGGAGGACCCATCCGGAAACCGGCCCGACGCTCTAATCGGATTCGGGGGCAGTTTAGCTCATCCCGGACAGCGGGTACATCACAAGGGGTTGTCGACCTTGACGAACCGACACCGCCACCGTCGCCGGTTGCTTCCGAACCCGTGCCTGAGGAAACCGAGGAAGCAGAGCCATCCCCATTATTGACGCAACAGCCATCATCCTCGGCTATCCCACCACCGGTGCAGCGCCCAGGCGAAGATTTCCACTTTCCGAATCGCCACGAAATTCAGTTCGGAAACCCGGTTCAGGTCCAACGCTATCTAAAGCTGCTTAAAAGACAGGTAAAACCCACTGTTTACCTCGATGAATTAATTCTACAGCAGTTAGGTTTATATGACGATGTGATTTCGATGTTGGATTTTGTGGGATTGAGGAGGGTGGTGACGGGTGAATGGGAGGCATATTCTGATTTAACGTATGAATTCTATAGCTCCCTGGATGTTGTTGATATTGATGTGGGGTTATTTAAGTTTAGGTTAGACGGGCGAGAGTTTGAATGGGGCTTAAATAGATTGACTGATTGTTTTGGTCTGAACTATGTGGATGCAATTGTTGATGATGTGGATGTGGCGGAGTATTGGGATATGATTACCCATGAAGCGGGTCCTTATGATGCAGGGAGCTCAAAAGCCACTTTTATTCGTAACCCCGTGATCCGTTATCTACAGAGGCTGATGTCTTACACGGTCACGGGGCGGTCTACTAATAGGAATGTGGTGGAGAATTTTGAGCTTATGGTTTTGTATGATATGTTGACTAACACACGAAGAGGGGTGGCTAGAGGCATACTTAGGCATCTAGTAGAGGTGTGCAACCGGAGTGGGGATATTACAGTAGGAGGTTTGGTGACTGCGATAGCCCGGTTTGAAGAAATTAGTCTTGATCAAAGGTTTCCGGTAGGACGAGTCGACCGGCTTGATAGGGGTTATCTTGAAAAGATGGGAGTGCTTTTTCAGCAGGATGATACTTTCTTTTGGCGTATTAGCACTTCCGAGGTATTGCCCTACCTAACCCACAGTATACCACCCCCCGAGGAGAGGTAAATGTTAAGATGCTACATGAACAGCTTCCTCAGACGCCAGCACAGATGCAGCCTGATAGGATAGTTCGCCATGATTTACATAGTCGAGTGGAGCGGCTCGAGCGTCGAGTCGAAGAGCTTTCACGGCTGTTCCATGGGCACCAACACTATCCACCATCACATTGATCGGGTGACTTCTTCCTAAATCCTGCATTATTTTCCTCGTATTTGACCTACTTTTATTGAGTTGTTGTTAAATAACTTGTGTTAGTAGCGTTTAAGTTTGGGGGGATTTCGTGTGGTTTAGGATCATATTTGAATTGCATGTAGTTTATTTCTATATAGGTTGTAAATATTTATTGTTGCATGCATTCGTACATAAGCTGATTTAAAAAAAAAAAAAAAAAAGGGGAACGGAAGAAAGAACTTAGAACAGCTAGACAAGAGTGCGCTTATCTTGCGAGACCCGTAACTGATTGAACAATTTTGTCTTGCTTTGCTTTGTATTGCTATGTCTAGTGAAAACACAAGTTGTGGCACTTATGATGGGTTAGACACACTAGCTTGTGAGATTTTTGAGCCTTGACTGAATACATTTTGAACAGTCTCAATTTTTTTTTTAAGTGTGATATGTCTTCCGCGATTGCATTTCTCTAGAACTTGCGCTGATTCTTTTTCATAATTGCGTGTTGCTTGCATAGCCGTGAAAATGATTAAGGCAATTTTTGTTGAGCCACTATATCCCAAATAAAACTCACCTTGATGCATATATAAATAATCCCTAGTCAGCCCATTGAGCCTAATAGTCGAATTCTTTCATCACCTACTTTATATATCGACTATTCCCTGATCACATTATTATTTAACAGTTGGCAGCTAGTGGAGTATTCGGTGTTATCTAAATAGTTGATCATGGCTAAAGAAAACACAAATTGGGGTGGAGATGAGAGTGTTTTTGTACTGGTTTCCTATATTTATACTTGTCGAAAAAAAAAAAAAATGAAAAAAAAAAGAAAAAAAGAAAAAGGAAAAAAAAAAAAAAAAAAGAGAAATGGGGAGACAAGTGGTTCGTAGTTTCCACATGCGGAGGAAGTTCTATTGTTTAGAGTATATAAACTTTTGATAGAGTAAGGGGATTTGAGCTAATTAGTATGCTCTTGCGTAAGCTTTGATTGACGAATAACACTCGTAGGTCGTGTACTCCATTAGTTCGCACTTTATTGCCAAATTCTTGATTTCTAGCCCCTAGCCCCATTACAACCAAAAGAAGACCTTTTGATTCACGGCATGTTTGCATACATAGTAGTAGAGTTTAAGAAGATGTGCAAGCTTATGGTAGGAAGCTTTCTTCGGAATGATTCGAGCGAAACACATCCAAATACACGTTTGAGCGTTCGAGTGATACACATATCCCGGTGAGGTCTTTCTTGTCTTAAGTGATGCACTTGTGGACTAAGCGAAGCATGGTCATACTTTGTAGAGTATTGTGTAAATACAGTTTCATGATGGATAAGGGTCTTAAAAGTGAGCAAGTTCTGAGTCGGTTGTAATAAGATTCAATTTTTTCATTCCCCGTGTGCTAGTTTGTTTGAGTGGTATGCTTTAGTCCTTTTTGTTGCTTGAGGACAAGCAACGGTTCAAGTTTGGGGGGATTTGATAAGTAGAAAATTGTGCACTAATTTAGTGGTTAAGATTGCATTTTTATGTGAATTTTAGTTGTTGCACTTGCTAATTTTCTACTTATCCAACTTTCTTGGTCCAAATTACGTTGATTGTGTTTTTAGTGCTTATTATAGTGAATTTTGAGGTACTTTGGATTGAGACGAAGAGACACGTACCAAATGGAGCCGACACTGGGTGACCCAGTGCCAAGCCCAATCCAAACTTAATGGAGGCCAAAGTCACGGCAAGTAGAAAGAATGGGCTAAGGCCCATGATGGGTGAAGATTTATTTAATGATTGAAGAAGGAAGGATATATATACTGGAGGGCTTGCATTCACGCAGAGAGACGGAGAAAAAGACAGAACAGAATCACGTTGGCTGGGAGACGCGAGTTCGGCATTTCGGTTCTGTTAATTCTTGTTTTTTTTAATTTCATGTTGGATACTTTAATTATGTTTGTGAACGCCGATATGTCCGGCTAATTTTCCTTTTTCAGTCCCTAATTGATGTTTGAACCCTAGTCTGTTGACTTTATAATTCTTACGGTGGTTACTTTTAATTTATATTCCGGAATTCATTTATGTTATCAGATTTTATTGTTTCTTATATACGAATTATTAATTTAGATTGATCACCTAGGTTAATTGATTGCATGTTTGTAGTTAGGGTATTATCATAATCCGTAATTGTTATGATTTTATATCCACTAGTAGCAAATAATGAATTAATTCATTAGGTAACATAAATCGAGGTCAATTGGACCGAGCTTGTGAGTCTTAACACTTCGTCTATCCTATTGTCCTAGTTCTTTAAGCGTGTAACCAATTAGGTTTAGAGAGCTTATTCTAAATCGTTTGGTTAGACAGATAAATCAAAGAGCTTATTTTGGTTTATTAAAAATTAAGGGACAATTCGGATTAGCAGAGCTTGTTGCTAATTTAGGGGTAGAAGTTTCGGAACTAAATTAGGGTTAATTTCATTAATTATAAGGTTAAATCAGACTAGGGGGATAACTAGATTAGGGTCTGAGTTTTCTTTTTAATTGTTTACAATCACTTTTATTGCTTGTTTACTTCTTCGTTTTCGGATTAGTAGTTAATTAGATAAATTCAAATCAACTCTCCCTCTTTATTGTTTTGTTTGTTCCGATAATTAATACATAAAACACGATAACCAACTGCTCCTTGTGGGATCGACCCTGACTTACCGCTTCTACAAATTAGAAGAGGGAAGTTTAGGAATTTAATTTTGAGTGCCTCGACAGCACGGTCAAATTGGTTGACAGACGGTATTCAGATAAAAATATTATTTCCTTTCTGTCTGAAACCTTGGCACAAATCGAAATTACGGTCCTATCAGAAAGATCTAATGAAAAAGAAAAAAGAAGAAAAAGACGATTTTTGTTTTTTAACAGTTTGAGGAATGGAAACTGAAGTTCCTTTTGGTTCGCCCCAAAAACCACCTTCCTTTTTTAAACCCATTTTTAAAGAATTTGAGAAAAAAATTGGAAAATCTAAAAAGAAGTATTTTCGAGTTCTAACAATTTCCAAAGGAAAAGAAAAATTGCTGCAAAAAGTTTCAAAAGAAACAAAAAAATGGGTTATCAAAAATGTTATTTTTATAAAAAAAATAATAAAAAAACTTTCAAAAGTAAATCCAATTCTCTTATTTAGATTAAGAAAAGTAGAAGTATATGAATCGAGCAAAATTAAAGAAGAAAAAGATTCCATAATAAGTAATCAAATAATTCACAAACCCTTTAGTTAAATTGAATCTCCGAGTTTGGCAAATTCTTCATTTCCAGAAAAAAAAAAAAAAAATGAAGGATCTGACCGATAGAACAAATATAATTCAAAATCAAATAAAAAGAATCACAAAAGAGAAAAAAAAAAGTAACTCCAAGAATTAATCTTAGTCTTAACAAAACAAGTTATAATGTTAAAAGATTCAAAAAATGGCAAATATTAAAAAGAAGAAATGCTCGATTAATCTGTAAATTGCGATTTTTTTTGAAATTTTTCCTTGAAAAAATATACACAGATATATTTTTATATATCATTAATATTCCCAGAAGAAATACAAAACTTTTTCTTGAATTAACAAAAAAAATTATTGACAAATCATCCATTTTCAATAATGAAAGAAAAGCAGAAATAATTAATAAGAAAAAGAAAACTCCAATTCCGTTTCTTTCGACTATAAAAAAGCCGCTTGATGATATTAGTATTAGTAATATTAAAGCAATTTTTTATGACTTATCATACGTGTCACAAGCATATGTATTTTACAAATTATCACAAATTCAAGTTAGTAACTCGTTAAAATCTGTTATTCAACAATATCAAGGAATCCCCCCTTTTCTTAAGCCTAAAATAAAGGATTTTTTTTAAACACAAGGAAGGGTTCATTCAAAATTAACAGATAAGAAACTTTCAAATTATGAAACGAATCAATGGAAAAACTGGTTAAGAGGACATTATCAATACCATTTATCTCAGACCAGATGGTCTAGATTAATACCAGAAAAATGGAGAAATACAATTCATCCGCGTCGTATAGCTAAAATGGAAAATTTTAGCAAATGGCGTTCATATGAAAAAGACCAATTAATCGATTCCAAAAAACAATTTGAAGTACATTCATTATCTAATCAAAAAGATAATTTTCTAAAATACTATATATATGATCTTTTATCATATAAATTTCTTAATTATGAAGATAAAACGGAATGGTTTTTTAATAAACCTCTCTTTCAAAGAAATAAGAACCAAGAAATTTCTTATAACACGCCTAAAGAAACCTTTTTTGATATACTGATCCCCATTAAAAATAAAAATGATCTAGGAAGGGTCGATATTCTATATATGGCAAACCCAACCGATAGAAAATTTTTTGATTGGAAAATTTTCCATTTTGATCTTAGACAAAAAGTTGATAATGAGGCCTGGATCATAATCGATACCAAAAGGAATAAAAATACTCAAATTCGTACTAATAATTCTCAAATAATTTCTAAAAAAGATTTTTTTTATCTTATGATTCCAAAAATCAATCCACAAAATTTCTACAAAAGATTTTTTGATTGGATGGGAATGAATGAAAAAATGCTAAAGCATTCCACATCGAATCTGGAACTTTGGTTCTTCCCAGAATTTGTGTTACTTTATAAGACATATAAAATGAAACCTTGGTTTATACCAATTCTTTTAAATAATAAAAAAATAACGGAAAAAGGAAGTTTTTTTATAGCATTGAATAAAAAGCATCGAAATCAAGAAGAAAAAGAACCCACAAATCGAGAAGATCGGAGATCCGTTCTATCACAACAAAAAAATATGGAAGAAAATTATACAATATCAGACGAGAAAAAGAAAATAACAATACAAAAGAAACACGGAAGCAGGACTAGATTTCTTCCTGAAACGTTATTTGCTTTTTCAATTGAGATGGGATGAGACTTTGAATCAAAGAATGATCAATAATATCAGGGTATATTCTCTTCTGCTTAGACTGATCGATCCAAGAAAAATTACTATATCCTCGAAGGGAGTATTGATTTTAGAACCCATTCGTCTGTCTGGAAAAACAGATGGACAATTTATTATGTATCAAACCATAGGTATTTTGTTGGTTCATAAGAGTAAGTACCAAACGAGTCAAAAATACCAAGAGCAGGGATATCTTTCTAACAATCATTTTGATGAAACTATTTCACCACGTCAGAGAATAGCCGGAAATAGGAACAAAAATGGTTTTGATTTACTTGTTCCTGAAAATATTTTATCATTTAGGCGTCGTAGAAAATTGAGAATTCTAATTTGTTTCAATTCACGAATAGAAATGATAGAGATAGAAATCCGGTATTTTGGAACAGAAAGAACGTAAAAAATTGCAGCCAAGCTTTACATGCCAATAACCATCTTGATAGAGAGAAAAATAAATTAATGAAATTAAACCTTTTTCTTTGGCCTAATTATCGATTCGAAGATTTAGCTTGTATGAATCGTTATTGGTTTGATAGCAATAATGGCAGTCGTTTCAATATGTTAAGGATACATCTGTACCCACGATTGAAAATTTGTAGATAATACACTGTTCCTATATATCCTATACCCTATAATTATATACCCTATCCTATATAGAGTATAGGAAAACAAACAAATACACAGATCACATATCTTGTCTCACATTTCATTCTAGTATCCAATATGAAATGAATAATTTATCAATTAGATCTCGAAATGAATCAACCAAATCTTCTTCATTTTAGGTTTAAATTCTTCGATGCAAAAATGTACCAATCTTTTTCTATTCCTATCTAATCAATCCAATTTCAAATTGGATTGATTGATTTGAATTCAGAAAATTAGGATTTCATAAAGAAATTTTGCTTAGATTATTGTATTCAAATTAATAGCATTATTATTACTATCCATATCTGTAAAAAAGAGGGGAATTTTTTTATGGTAAAAAATTCATTGATTTCGGTTATTTCTCAAAAAGAAAATGAAGAAAACAAAGGGTCTGTTGAATTTCAAGTATTCAGTTTCACTACTAAGATAAGGAGACTTACTTCCCATTTGGAATTGCACAAAAAAGACTTTTCGTCTCAGAGAGGTTTGCGCAAAATTTTGGGCAAACGTCAACGACTGCTGGCCTATTTGTCAAAAATAAATAGAGGGCGCTATAAAGAATTAATTGGTAAGTTGGATATTCGAGAGATAAAAACTCGTTAATTTGGTGCGTGCTACCGTTTGAGCTTAGTCGTTTTAATTTTGATGAACTTCTTTTTAATTTCAGCAATGCATGGAAGAATGACTCGGGAAAAACTTATGATTGCACCAACTCCAAGTAAAGACCTCATGATAGTCAATATGGGCCCTCACCACCCATCAATGCATGGTGTTCTTCGACTGATCGTTACTCTCGATGGTGAAGATGTTATTGACTGTGAACCAATATTGAGTTATTTACATAGAGGGATGGAGAAAATTGCGGAAAATCGTACAATTATACAATATTTGCCTTATGTGACACGCTGGGATTATTTAGCTACTATGTTCACAGAAGCAATAACTGTAAATGGACCCGAGCAGCTGGGCAATATTCAAGTACCTAAAAGGGCTAGCTATATCAGAGCTATTATGTTGGAGTTGAGTCGTATCGCTTCCCATTTGTTATGGCTTGGCCCTTTTATGGCAGATATTGGGGCACAGACTCCTTTCTTCTATATTTTTCGAGAACGAGAATTAATATATGACCTATTTGAAGCTGCTACCGGTATGCGCATGATGCATAATTATTTTCGTATCGGAGGAGTCGCTGCTGATCTACCTCACGGCTGGATAGATAAATGTTTGGATTTTTGTGATTATTTTTTAGGCGGGGTTGCTGAATATCAAAAGCTTATTACGCAGAATCCTATTTTTTTAGAACGAGTTGAAGGCGTAGGCATTATTGGCGGAGAAGAAGCACTAAATTGGGGTTTATCGGGGCCAATGCTACGAGCATCCGGAATAGAATGGGATCTTCGTAAAGTTGATCGTTATGAATGTTACGACGAATTTGATTGGGAGATTCAATGGCAAAAAGAAGGAGATTCATTAGCTCGGTATTTAGTACGAATCAGTGAAATGACAGAATCTATAAAAATTATCCAACAGGCTCTGGAAGGAATTCCAGGGGGCCCCTTTGAGAATTTAGAAAGCCGCCGCTTTGATAGAATAAAAGACCCTGAATGGAATGATTTTGAATATCGATTTATTAGTAAAAAACCTTCTCCAACTTTTGAATTGTCCAAACAAGAACTTTATGTAAGAGTCGAAGCACCAAAAGGAGAATTGGGAATTTTTCTGATAGGAGATCGGAGCGTTTTTCCTTGGAGATGGAAAGTCCGACCGCCGGGTTTTATAAACTTGCAAATTCTTCCACAGCTAGTTAAAAGAATGAAATTGGCTGATATTATGACGATACTAGGTAGCATAGATATCATTATGGGAGAAGTTGATCGGTGAAATGATAATTGATATAACAGAAATACAAGCCCTCAATTCTTTTTCAGATTGGAATCCTTAAAAAAAGCCTACAAGATCATATGGATGCTTGCCCCTATTTTCATTCTTGTATTAGGAATTACACTAGGTGTACTAGTAATTGTTTGGTTAGAAAGAGAAATATATGCATGGATACAACAACGTATTGGGCCCGAATACGCGGGTCCTTAAGGAATTCTTCAAGCTTTAGCAGATGGTACAAAATTACTTTTCAAAGAGAATCTTCTTCCATCTAGAGGAGATACTCGCTTATTCAGTCTCGGACCATCCATAGCAGTCATATCCATTTTACTAAGTTATTCAGTAATTCCTTTTAGCTATCGCTTTATTCTAGCCGATCTGAGTATTGGTGTTTTTTTGTGGATCGCCGTTTCAAGCCTTGCTCCCGTCGGACTGCTTATGTCGGGATATGG
The DNA here is from genome assembly GCA_958295605.1 of Ajuga chamaepitys. Lineage (NCBI taxonomy): Eukaryota > Viridiplantae > Streptophyta > Magnoliopsida > Lamiales > Lamiaceae > Ajuga > Ajuga chamaepitys. The sequence continues at coordinate 12,327,148 of OY282505.1, read as the reverse complement.
ATCAAACAATAAATATTCCTTTTTAGGTGGATTAAGAGCTACTGCTCAATCAATTAGTTATGAAATACCATTAACTCTATGTGTATTATCAATATCTCTACGTGTGATTCGGTAAGACACAAAATTTCCCCTTTATTCTTTTCAGAAAGTTAAATGATTTGAATATCTATTTTTTTATTTATCATTTAGTTGATGAATTAAACCAGATAGTTATATGAGTGAAATAAAACAGCTTAAAAATTTGTTGTTAAAGGAATTCAATCTCATTTCCTATGTACAAGAATTAAGTGAAAGTAAACATAAGCAGTCGAGACTGTTTACCCCAAGATTGATTGATTAGTCATCATGTCTTGAAGCGGGTTCAAAAGATCAACCATATGGGGTTTTTATTATACTATTACCATAACCCTACTAATGATAGATTTCAAAAAAAAGAGTGGATGGTTAGGAAGACCAAGATACACAAAGGGTTAGTAATGGAGATTCTGTAAATTATCCAATAGGATATTTTTTTATAGAAAAGCAATTCAAACTGGGGCTTAAAATTGGTAGAAATGATTAAGAAGTACTCCCCATGATTTCGATCCAGAGTATGTTCCTATCCACTGATTAAGTAAATAACTATCAAGAACGAAGAAATCTTTTACTTTCGATTTTTTGGATTTTTCTAAGAAAGGAGAATAGGAACGAAATAAAATCGAAAGACTAGAATTGCAAAAAATGCAATTCTAATTCTTTTTCGTAATAAAAAATGAGAAAAGGTTAAAATATCTGTGTGATATTTCTATAAAAAGTCTTTTTTTTTTTTTTTTTCGAATTCAAGGATAAGGTTATTAATTAACGAAGAAAAATGAAAGTTTGTAAAAGATGAGATGAATTCAGAAGCACTTTTTTTTTTTTTTTTTTAAATCTAGCAGACAGAATTCCATTGGTCTAATTCTAGGCCTTAGGATAAGAGTTTCATTCTATATCGATCCTACATACAAACACATTAAGATAAATAATGTTGAAAGGCCCATGGATTTATTTTTATTTGTGACTATGACCTATGAGGAGCCGTATGAGGTGAAAATCTCATGTACGGTTCTGTAATAGCGACGGGAACAGTGATGTTATCGTCGACTATGATTATCTAACAGTTTAAGTACAATTGATATAGTTGAAGCACAATCAAAATATGGTTTTTGGGGGTGGAATCTGTGGCGCCAACCTATAGGGTTTATCGTTTTTCTAATTTCTTCTCTAGCCGAGTGCGAACGATTACCTTTTGATTTACCAGAAGCTGAAGAAGTATTAGTAGCAGGTTATCAAACCGAATATTCGGGCATCAAATTTGGTTTATTTTATGTTGTTTCATATCTAAATTTACTAGTTTCTTCATTATTTGTAACAGTTCTTTACTTGGGGGGTTGGAATCTTTCTACTCCATACCTATTCGTTCCCGAACTTTTTAACATAAATAAAAGAAGTCAAGTTTTTGGAACAATAATTGGTATCTTTATTACATTAGCTAAAACTTATTTGTTCTTGTTCATTTCTATTGCAACAAGATGGACTTTACCGAGACTGAGAATGGACCAACTATTAAATCTTGGGTGGAAATTTCTTTTACCTATTTCTCTAGGCAATCTATTATTAACAACTTCGTCCCAACTTCTTTCACTATAAAGAAATAGAATATTCTGTACAACTTATCTTAAACAAGAAAAAGAAACAAGTAAAATTATTTATAGATATTCAGATATGTTCGCTATGCTAACTCAGTTCTTCAACTCCGGTCAACAAACAATACGAGCTGCCAGGTACATTGGTCAAGGTTTCATGATTACCTTGTCCCACGCGAATCGTTTACCTGTAACTATTCAATACCCCTATGAAAAATTGATCACATCAGAACGTTTCCGGGGCCGGATCCACTTTGAATTTGATAAATGCATTGCTTGTGAAGTATGTGTTCGTGTATGTCCTATAGATCTACCTGTTGTAGATTGGGAATTGCAAACTGATATTCGAAAGAAACGATTACTTAATTACAGTATTGATTTTGGACTCTGTATATTTTGTGGTAATTGCGTCGAGTATTGTCCAACAAATTGTTTATCAATGACTGAAGAATATGAACTTTCTACCTATGATCGTCACGAATTGAATTATAATCAAATTGCTTTAGGTCGCTTACTGGCATCAATAATTGAAGATTACACAATTCGAACAATTTCTTTGAATTTACCTCAAATAAAAAATTTATAAAACCCCGGATTCACAAAACATTTACAAATTAAAAATCCAAATATTTTTGGATCTAAAGGAATGAATAAAAAAGAACGGTTGGGGAGAATCGTGGCTTCATTTTGATTTAAAATAGATTTCTTTTCGAATAATGATTTTCAAATATAAAGTTTTCACCCCTGCTTTCCAGAATAAGAGCAGTCCAATATTGTATTTACAGCAATCCGAATCACCCCCATTCAAATTAAATTCAATTAAAATTAAGAAGTATCCTAAAAAATAGGATAACTTCTTTTTTCCTGGTCCGGTCAAAAAAGGCATGAAATATTTCGATTTTTGATAAAATCAAATGGATTTACCTGGACCAATACATGATTTTCTTTTAGTCTTTCTGGGATCGGGTCTTATATTAGGAAGTCTGGCGGTAGTATTACTTTCGAATCCAATTTATTCGGCCTTTTCATTGGGATTGGTCCTTTTTTGTATATCCTTATTCTATATTCTATCGAACTCGTATTTTGTAGCTGCTGCGCAGCTCCTTATTTATGTAGGAGCTATAAATGTTTTAATCATTTTTGCTGTTATGTTCATGAATGGTTCAGAATATTACAAAGATTTTCATCTTTGGACTGTTGGGGATGGAGTTACTTGTTTGGCTTATGCTCACATCAGGCAAGACAAGCTTGATGCAAGGGCACAGAGGTGTGTATTCCTAGGATACCCTGAGGGTATCAAAGGCTACAGGTTATGGTGTTTGGAACAAGAAAACCAGAAACTCTTGATAAGTAGAGATGTGAGATTCAATGAGGCTGTGATGGGATACAACTCTACTGGAAGTCAAGAAGAGGCTGATGGTGCTATAGAATCTGAAAGAATTTCCATTCAGGTGGAGCCTACGGATGAAGAGAAATCACCAGAGAACAATGTTCTAACTCAACCAGGTAATGACAGCTCATCAGAAGAGGATGAAGACCAACCTGAGATTTCAAATCTCAAAACTTATTGTATTGGTAGAGATAGACCAAGGAGGCAAATCCACAGGCCTGATTTCTATGGACAAGCTGGGAGTGTTTACTATGCATTAAGTGTAGCTGAAGACCTTGAGTTTCAAGAGCCAAGCAGTTTCAAGGAAGCAATCAATTGCAATGAAAGTGAACATTAGATAGGGGCCATGATGGAGGAAATGGAATCCTTGGAGAGAAACCAAACCTGGAAACTTGTAGACAAATCAAAGGGGCAGAAGTTAGCCAGCTCAAAGTGGATCTACAAGAAGAAGGTGGAGGCTGGAAAGGTTGATAGAATCAGATACAAAGCAAGGCTTGTGGCAAGGGGCTTTACACAAAGGGAAGGCATTGATTATAATGAGGTATTTTCTCCTGTTGTGAAGCATTGCTCTATCAGACTACTTTTATTAAAAGTTACACAAGAAGACATGGAACTACAGTAGTTAGATGTTAAGACAGCATTCCTGCATGGTGATCTCATTGAGAGAATATACATGAAGCAACCTGAGGACTTTGTGATTCCAGGAAATGAAGAGAAGGTCTGTTTTCTCAGGAAATCACTTTATGGTTTGAAGCAAAGTCCAAGGCAGTGGAAGAAGAAGTTCAATGAGTTCATGATCAATGTAGGTTTCATAAGAAGCTTATATGATAGCTGTGTATACTTTGATAAAGGTCCAAGGCTTGAACAAGTGTTTCTGTTGTTGTATGTGGATGACATGCTCATTGTCAGTAAGAGCATGGACAAAATACAACAGTTAAAGGGAAGATTGAGCTCATAATTTGACATGAAGGATCTTGGAGAAGCAAGGAAGATCCTGGGGATGGATATCTTTAGAAGAAGGAAGTCTGGAACACTTTGGCTCTCACAGAAGCAGTATTTGCAGAAGGTTGTGGAGAGATTTCACATGCATGAGTCCAGGCCATTAAGTATTCCAGTTAGCCAACAAACCAAGCTATCCAAAGAACAGTGTCCAAAGACAGAAGAAGAAGCAATTCACATGAAGAATGTTTCATATGCCAGTGGTGTTGGCAGCTTGATGTATGGAATGATATGCAGCCGGCCAGATTTGGCCTATAGTGTTTCTTTGGTAAGCAGGTACATGTCAAATCCAAGAGAGGCTCATTGGGAAGCACTAAAACAGATCTTGAGATATTTGAAAGGCTCAGTCAGTTTAGGTCTGAAGTTTGAGAAGCAAGAAGCAAATGTTGTACCTCTTGTTGGGTATGCTGATGCAGATTTTGCTGGGAACCTGGATACAAGGAAATCTGTTACATGCTATGTTTTTACCTTGTATGGGACAGGTATATGCTGGAGAAGTGTGCAGCAACATGTGGTTGCCTTGTCAACAACTGAGGCAGAATACATTGCCTTAACTGATGCAATCAAGGAAGCTTTGTGGCTCAAGGGAATCCTCAAAGACTTGGGGATCAGACAAGGTTGTGTCACCATTCAATGTGACAACCAGAGTGCACTTCACTTGCTGAAACACCAAGCTTTTCATGAGAGGTCTAAGAATATTGATGTTAGACTTAACTTTGCAAGAGATGTGATTGATACAGGGTCTGTGAAGGTTAGGAAGGTCCATACAAGTGATAATGCTGCTGATTTTCTAACCAAGGCAGTTCCTAGGAGTAAGATGGTTCATTGCTCAAGCCTGATTGGGCTTGAACGGTGTGATTAAAACCTGGAAGACAAGGCAGGTTGCGGTGATAAAATACACTTGATTTCATTGAGGTGGAGATTTGTAGACATCAGTTCAATATCATCAAGTGATCATGGAATGTAGTAGGGGATTTGAGGAGTCCAGAACCGGGTTTAGAATGGAAAGAACCGGGTTATAGAACCGGGTTTTAGCCGGATCAGTTAAAGAGGTTAAAATGGAAACCGGAGTCAAGTTGGTTATAACTGCCGTTTGTAACGAATTAAAACCATTGCATGTAAAACCGTTGTGGAAAGCTCGCTGAAACAGTTTTGTGCAGTTGAAGACAAAATTGGTTACAACTACTTCTACTCCATGATTCGAGCTCCGTCCTTTATATACATTGAAACCACTTGAAGATGCGAGTTGATTCACGTTTCTTTCCCTATGTAAACATTACTCAATCAATAGAATTAGATAGCTAGGGTTCTTAAGCTCAATTCGGTCTGTGAATTGGGGTTTCTAGTTTTCTGGATTAATTCTTGTAATTGATTGATAAGTGGAGTGAATTGAGGTGTATAGAACCTTTGTGGATGTAGATCACATTGATCGAACCACGTAAAATTCCTGTGTTCATTATTTTCTATTCCTGTTCATTGTTCGATTTCTTGTGGCCGAGTTTCTTGTTGATTTTCATTCTTTACTGTTTGTGTATTGATTGTGTGTGAGAAGAACTGATTCATAACAAAGGCCGTCAACCAAGTCCTCGTGCTCGAGGAGGCCAGAGTAGGGGGAGGGCCGGAGCCCAGTCCCGAGGTGTGTCCAGATCCCGGAGGACGCAAAGAAGAAGTGCCCGGGACAGGTCTCAACGCCGGAGCGCGGAGTATTGGTTAGGGGGTCGTAGATAAATATAGATGATGTAATATCCATGTATGTGTATTTTTAAAGGACACTTAGGATAAAAAACGTGTGAAAAGATTTTGATGTACATCACAATTATATTCTGAAAATAAATAGGTTAACTAAAGACACGTTTAATGAAGTTATGCTGACATTTATTATGAAATAAGGTAGTAGGTAGTACTCGAGAGTACAAGGCGTAAATAAGCCCTTGTGTGGAAACAAGGCATAGAATCTCCCCGGACGGATCGGGCGGGAGTTAATGACCTCTCCGGACAAATCAGGCTGGAGGGAACACATGTCCGGGGACTAAGTGTTGATCTCTTCGGACGGATCAGGCCAAGAGACCAATGTGTCCGGAGACAAACAATAATTAGTCTAGGCCGGGGCGTCCCCGCGGCGTAGAAGAAATAACAGTAATGTATGAGAAGTTAAAACTTTATTCAAAGAGATTGTCGGAACAATTGAAGAATACAAAGGTATTTGTAAAAAAGAAAATGCCACAGTATGAAAATGAAATAACGTACAAAGAATGTAAAGGAAGAAAAGGTACTTGACGATCGGAAATCATAGATAAAAACGCTGCAGATTACTAACGTGCCATGTTCGGGGTATCGGCGTACCATCTAGATGCTCTAACTGATAGCTCCCGGAGGCATGCGCAGCAACGACGCGATAAGGCCTTCCCAAGCGGCATGCAGTTTGCCCTCGGGGGCAGCTGTGCTGGCAGAATTTAACCGGAGCACGAGGTCTCCGACCTGAAACTGCGTACCCCTAACCCGGAGGTTGTAATACTGAGCTGCTTGTTGCTTGCTTTTAGCCTGTCGAATAAAGGATTGCTCATGGCGATGTTCGAGGTCATCCAAGTTAGCACGGAGTGCTTCCTCGTTAGTCTCGGGGTCGAGGTTAATGAGTCTGGGACTTGGCACTCCCACTTCGGCAGGGATAACAGCCTCCGAGCCATAGGTGAGGCCATAAGGAGTCTCCCCGGTTGACGAATGCGGCGTAGTACGATAGGCCCAGAGAACTTGCGGAAGGTTCTCGGCCTAGAGGCCTTTAGCTTGATCTAAGCGTTTCTTTAAGCCATTGAGCAAAGTGAGGTTAGTGACTTCGACCTGACCGTTGGCTTGAGGATGAGCAACCGAGGTGAAAATTTGTTTAATGTGCAGCTCCTCACACTAGGACCGAAAGGGGTCATTGGCGAACTGTTTGCCATTGTCGGAGATAATGGCGCTCGGGATGCCGAAGCGGCATATGATGTTATGCCAAACAAACTTCAGGATGTTTTGACCAGTTATAGTAGTGAGGGGCTCGGCTTCGACCCATTTGGTAAAGTAGTCCACTGCAACCACAAGAAATTTCAATCCTCCCGGAGCAACCGGGAACTGACCTACGATGTCGATTCCCCACTGGATAAATGGCCAGGCACTTTGTATGCTAGTAAGCTCGGTTTGTGGTAGATGCATCACTCTGGAGTGCCGCTGAAACTTGTCACACTTTGACACTAAACTATGGGCATCATTAAACAATGTGGGCCAGTAGTATCCCCACCGGAGGACTTTCTTGGCCAACGTCCGCGACCCAATATGACTTGCACAGGCCCCCTCGTGAAATTCTCAGAGAACATAGTCAGCCTGGACTGGGCCAAGACAGCGAAGACTCGGCTGTAAGTATGATTGTCGGTACAAGATTCCGTCGTGAAGTGTATACTTCGGCGCTTTAAGAATTATCCGCCGAGCGAGTAATTTATCATCGGGCAGTGTACCATCCCGGAGATAATGGACGATAGGAGTCATCCAATTGGGACTGGCCTCAGACAATACAGAGACCGCCACCCCACTAATTGAAGGGTGGGTGGCGTCTTCGACAATTATGTCCGGAGACATGTTGGACGGGACCGCAGAGGTCATTTTGCTAAGAACATCAGCTTTAACGTTTTCTTCGCGGGGTATCTGCTGGACATCAATCGAAGCAAAAGTCAACAAAAGCTTAAGTGTCAAAGCGAGGTACCGTTTCAACGTATCATCCTTGGTTGCATAGGTGCCTTTGATTTGACTGGAGACCACCTCGGAATCAGTGAAAAGCTGGATATGCAAAGCTACGAAGGTTTGGGCGAGCCGGAGCCCAGCAAGGACTGCCTCATATTCCGCTTCATTGTTGGTCACTTTGAACTCAACGCCATCGGGGCCAATGAGAAGGACCCCGGCGCCACTGCCTCGGGTCGCAGAGGCACCGTTCACGTATACTTGCCACTTGCGGGCTTCAACGTCGAGATCGGAGTGGTGAACAGGGGCAGCACACGTGACTGCCTCGGGGTCAGTGAATGGTGCTTCCACCAAAAAATTCGCAAGGGCTTGGCCTTTGATGGCCCGGCGAGGTAGAAATTGGATGTCATATTCCCCGAGTTCGATGGCCCACTTAGCCAGGCGTCCCGACACATTGGGCTTAGCGAGGATTTGACGAATGGGGTGGTTAGTGAGTACCCTAATATCGCGTCCTTGAAAATAGGGACGCAGGCGGCGGGTAGCCATAACCAGGGCCAATACTGTTTTCTCTACTACAGTATACCGAGTCTCTGCCCCTTGAAGTGCTCGGCTAACGAAGTACACGGGCTGTTGACTTCCATGATCCTTGCGGACGAGGGCCGCACTGATGGCCTCTTCGGCGGATGCCAAATACACATAAAGAGTCTCCCCGGGAACGGGCGCAGACATAGTAGGCAATTGGTTGATGTGTAGGCTTCGAACTTCTTTGTCTGACATAAAATTTTGAAAAAAGGAAGTTGACGTTCCGCTGCCTTAGACAAAAAGCGATTTAAGGCTGCAAGGCCGCCAGTAAGACGCTGAACATCTTTCACCGTCTTCGGCGGCTGAAGGTCCAACACATCCCTAACCTTGGCTGGGTTGGCCTGAAGACCATGCTGTGAGACCACATACCTTAGAAATTTACCTGAGCCAACGCCAAAGGTACACTTAGCCGGATTGAGGTGAAGATTATAGCATCGCAACGTGCTCAGCATCTCGGCAATGTCCTTTACACATGTTGTAGGGGAGGAACTTTTAATAACAAGATCATCAACATATACCTCAACATTGTGGCCGATTTGGTCTCGGAAGACGTGGTCCATAAGGCGTTGGTAAGTGGCTTCGGCATTCTTGAGCCCAAAGGGCATTTTCTTGAAGGCAAAACACCCAAAATCAGTAATAAAGGCCGTTTTGAGGGTATCACGGCGATCCATGTGAATTTGATGGTAGCCTTTGTATAAATCTAGGAAGCGAAGGGCCTTATGCACGGTAATGGCCTCGGCTTTTTGGTCGATGGGCGGCAAAGGATAACAATCCTTTGGGCAATGCTTATTGAGGTCGAAGAAATTTACGCACATCCTCCACGCCCCACTTGACTTCGTCACCATCACGGGATTAGAAAGCCAGGACGGATAGTGTACTTCGAACAGGATATCTGCATCCAAAAGCTGTTGAACTTCAGTTCGGATAGCTGCGTTCCTCTCTGGGGCAAATTGCCGGTGCTTTTGTTGTATGGGTTTTATGCTGGGATCAATATTCAGCTTGTGAGTAATAAGGTCTGGAGAGACCCCCGGCATATCAAGGGGAGACCACGCAAAAACTTCAGAATATTCTCGTAATGTTTGGATGATGGCATTGTGCAACAATGGGGTGTCGACAGCGCCAACTATAACAGTTTGTTCCAGTTTAGCCGGATCGAGCGACACCTTAATAGTATCGTTCCCGAGTGACTCGGATGAACCCGGGGTAGGAGCCAAGGTGGCTATTTGAAACTGTGGCTTGGGAGGAGCCTTCGTTGTTTTCTTAAGTGCTACATACATGCACTCTTTGGAGATTCTTTGATTGCCACAGATGGCCACCTCGCCATGGGGCGTAGGAAACTTCAACACAAGGTGATATGTGGAACAGATGGCCTTCGCCAGGGTGAGCCAATCTCGGCCCAGAATCATATTGTATGGAGATGGAGAGTTGACCACATAAAAATCGACAAAGATGGTTTTTATCGCCGGATAAATACCAAGCGAAGCGGGAAGGTTGATGATTCCTTCAGGTTGGACCTCACCCTGAGTGAAGGTCTGTAACGGCCCGGGGGCTGGTCGGAGTTGTTCGCGAGGTATGCCCATTTTCTGGAAACAATCAGTGAATATGACACTGACAGCGGCTCCATTGTCAACGAAGACTCGCTTGATTGTAACATTGGCCACGGCCATATCAATGATGATGGCATCAGTGTGCGGTGTGAGTTCGGGGACAGGATCTTCATCAGTGAAACTCACAGTTTCAGACTTGTGGAGGCGCTTGTGGCGTGGCTCCTAGGGAGGAGGCCTACGTGCTTTAGCCTTTAGGGCACTTCGGGAAGTCCCTGTTGGAATGGCTCCGTAGATAACATTTATAACGTGATTTGGTGGATTGTCTCCGGGTCCTCCATGAGGTGGCGGGGGTGGCAGCAATTGAGGTTGTTGACGATGACCCTGGTCTTGCCGAGCATAGTTGTTGTGCCCCGACCTTTTATTCTGCCACTGAGGTCTGTTTTGTCTTGGACCTCGGTCATTGCAACCTCCGCGGCCTTGTTGCGAGCTGATACACGTTAATTATGCTTGTAATTAGGTCGAGTTATGATACTATTTTATAGGAATTATGTGCATAAATGGTCAAGAATTGGATGAAATATTATATAAGTGACCAATTAACGTACTCGGCTTGTTTTAAGGTGTTTTTGAGCATTTTCAGGATAAAAGGTTGTGATTTACAACTACCGGACAAGAAAACAAGTTGGAACAGAGTGAAAACCGGCCCAAAATAGTGAAAATCAGTGGAAATCGGTCCGAACCGTTCAAGAACCGGTCCAAATCGGTCCGAACCGGCCTGAACCGGTCCAGGAACAAAAAGGGGCTAGAACCGACACGGCCGTGTCAAACCTTCAACACGGCCGTGTCAAAAGTGTTATGCAAAGGTTAAAAAGGCTCTGGAAGAGAACACGGCCGCGTCACAAGTGCAACACGGCCGTGTCAAATGTTGCGCAGAAATTTGAAGTTTACAAAGCAACACGGCCGTGTCACTTAAGCAACACGGCCGTGTTAAAAAGGCCGCCAATAAGAGAGATCTAGTTTAATAGGGGATTTGATTTCCTAATAGGATTTGGATCCTATCTTCTCAAGGATTCGTCCCCAACTCTATAAAAAGGACCTCAAGCTCTAGATAGGAGAAAAACATCAAGAACATCAATTACATCATTCTACCTAGAAGAAGTCTTGGAGGACAAAGAAGACGAAGATCATCAAGACGGATTTATCCGGGTTTAGTCGTTCTTTCTTAGTTTTATCTTTTACAATGTTTTTCGTAGAATTTTGTATTGGATTATTGCTAGGCATGAGTAGCTAAGCTATTCGTGTCCTAGGGTTAGAAAGTAGGGATTATTATGACAATGTTTTAATTTATGGTTTAATTTATTATTTCCGTTCTTTACGTGTTTTATCTCTATGTTTGTGCTGAAAACTGAATTTAGCTTGATCACCTAGATTTAGTAATTTAGTTTAGCAATTCCGCTCCGAGAGGAGGGAATCGTTATCAGACTTATAACATAGAGCGCAGTTGTCTATGACTGTGTAGGCCGTGGCTTAGGATCGTTTGGGAGTTATTAGGTTTAATTGACTCGAGAGGGTAATTAGTTTAATCAATCAACGGTTTAATCGCTTCGAGAGAAGGGTTAGATTATTGTCGTGCCGCCTAATAAACACTAGAATTGGTAAATTAATAGGTTAATCATATTCAACATTGAAGTAATATCCTGAAATCGAAGCCCTAGGATACCTATTCTCCTTGATTGTTAGTTCTTTGTGTTTCCTAAGTTTGAAGTCATATTTAATTGAGTACTTTAATTAGTAAAATCAACTTTTACAACTTAGTATCTAGTTAGGACATTCCTAGAGTATTGAGGTATCAAACTACCTAAACTATTCCTTGTGGGATCGACCTTGATAATCGTTACTACACCTACATCCGTACACTTGCGGAACACTAGGTTAGAAACCAACGAGTCAAGTTTTTGGCGCCATTGCCGGGGAATAGGATTTAGCGCTTAGTTTTTATCTTGAAAAATAGGAGGAAACTAGACTAGATTTTATTTTTCGTAATTTTAATTTTTAATTTTCGTTTTTATTTTTGGGTTAATTTTTGTATTACGCGGTAGTTCTTGTTTTTGGTGTTTTCAGGCTTCGTATGCTCACCAGATCAAAAGGGAAAGAAACCCTTCTTCCTTTCGATCCAGAAATTGAAGTGACAGCTCGCAGACACCGAACTAGAAGAAATTTCGCATCTGAGATGGAGAACCCACCACAGCATCCGAATCAGGATGACGCACTTAACAGAGTACTGACAGCTCTGGCACATTTGGATGATCGAGTCACGAATATACAGCAGCAGCTACCTCCACAAGGGCAACAACTACAACAGCAGTACGGCCCAATTCAGATAGACCCAGCTGCAGGCGATGAAGATGACACTCCTATTAGCGACTGCTTGAAGCCCACGCCAAACCAGCAGGCAGGAGGAGTACAACCTCCACCACTCAATGCCAACAATTTCGAGCTGAAGCCTGCACTAATTAACATATTGCAGCAAAACCAGTATGGGGGAAGTGCTTTGGAGGATCCGAATGTACATTTGATCAAGTTTCGCAGACTGGCCGACACAATCAAGATCAATCATGTGCCGCACGAGCAGGTCAAGATGAGACTGTTCCCTTTCTCATTGAAGGACAGAGCACTACAGTGGTTCAATTCGCTGGAAGATATCAGAGATTGAGAAGACTTAAGTACTTCTTTTCTGTTGAAGTACTTTCCACCAAGCAAGATGCTCGACCTGCTGAACCAGATCAACCAGTTCAAGCAATTGGACCAAGAGCCATTTGGAGAGGCTTGGGAGCGATTCCGGGATCTTATCCGGAGTTGCCCTCAACATGGGTTCACCAAGAAGCAGCAAGTGTGCAAGTTCTACAATGGTCTACTTCCTCCGACTAGAAACCAAGTGGATGCAGCTGCGGGTGGAAGTTTGATGGACAAGTCAGTAAGGATGGCATTCTCAATCTTGGACGCTATGGCCAGAACGAGCTACCAATGGTCAAATGAGAGAAACATGCCAAAGATGGTAGCAAGTGTCCAGAAAGTCGAGCCCATCAATAATGAGCCAATTGAAAAGCTCACAGCACAAGTAACAGCATTGACGAGCCAGGTGAATTTGCTAACTAATCTGACGTTAGCACAACAGCCAGGGGGTCCGGAAGAAGTTGAAGAAGTAAAATTTGTGAATCAACGAAACTTCAACAATTTCCAGAACAATCAGCCTCGGTACAATCAGTACCCTCAGAATCAGAACCATCAGAACTTCTCGTATGGGAACGCGCAAAATACACTTAATCCGCCACCCGGATTTGTTGTTACAAATGGCATGATCCATGACGGTAAGAAGCCATCACAAGAAGAGATTGCGCAGTCACAATTTGAAAAGTATGATGAAAAGTTAGCTCAGCTGGAGAAGAAAGTAGATGGGAAATTTATGGGGCTAAACAAGCATATCACTGGGCAGGGGGCAGACATCAAGAGGCTCGAGAACACATTGGTGCAGACTCAAGCTAGCATTGGTGAATTGTCATCAAACATGAGCCAATTGATAAAGATAGTAGGGGCTCAACACAAGCAGGGCCAATATCCGAGTGATACAGTGGTTAATCCGAGGGAGCACTGCAATGTTGTGAAGCTAGAGGAGCATGAAGAGAGCATGAAGGACCATGAAGCAAAGAAATCAAGCGAGGAAGTAAAAAACATTGAGAAGGAGGAGGTCAATACAATCATAGATAAGAAAATTTCATATCCTACTCTTGATGAGTCTTTTGATTTTTGTTTTAAAAATTCATTCTTCGCTAACCTTGTTCCTTTCGAGCAATCTAGCACTGTTGTTGTGAAACAGGAACCACTAAAGGAGAGAATCCAAGATAAAGAGGAAACCAAAAAGAGGAAGGATGGAAAAGAGACGACGAAGAAGAAACCGAGCAGTCCTAAAAAGAATGCAACCACAAGCATGAAACCGAAAAGAGCAACAAAAGCAAAAGATCTAGGGAGTTTTACTATTTCTTGCTCAATTGGTAGTCATGATTTTCAAAATGTAATGTGTGATTTGGGGTCTAGCATAAATTTGATGTCTCTTAAGCAGTATAGACAATTAGGATTAAGGGAGATTAAACGATTCTTTACTACTATCCAATTGGCTGATGGATCTTCATTAACGCCGTTGGGAGTAGCAGAGGATGTAGTGGTGAGAGTGTTAAATTTTGAATTTCCTAGTGATTTCTTAGTTGTCGACATGAAAGGGAATGATGAATTTCCTTTTATTTTAGGAAGACCTTTCTTGGCGACTAGCCAAGCACTAATAGATGTACCTAAAGGGGAGTTGATTTTTCGTGTTCAAAACGAAACCATCACACTCAAAGTACATAAGTCGGGTCCAAGGGGTAGGCATAATTGTAGTATTGTTTACACTACCCAAGTTGCTATAAGAAATCCACACACCCCACATAGCTTCTTAGTTGCTCACAAATTACCGAACTCGGGGTGGTTGGAAAATGGTTGATAGGAAAAGGACGTCCGGCTGATGACGTAAAACAAAGCGCTTGTCGGGAGGCAACCCGATGTTTATCATTTTATTTTTATTGTTATTTTTATTGCGTTAATTTTATGTTTTTACTTGTGTTTTAGTGTTTTATATTTTTAGGAATCAACATGGACGAGTGTTGCAAGAAACAGGGGTCGAAAAGACGGAAAAATCGCGTTAAAAGGAGCAGAAGATGCAACACGGCCGTGTCGCACTATGGACAAGGCCGCGTCGAAAAGCACCTAGAAAGTGTTTTTAGAACTGGGATACAACACGGCCGCGTCACATGCTGGACGCGGCCGCGTCAAAATGGCTCAAACGCAACACGGCCGTGTCACACAAATGACACGGCCGCGTCAAAAGGCTTCTCAAAACGTGAATTAACGCTGTAAAGCAACACGGCTGCGTCACATGCTGGACGCGGCCGCGTCAAAATCGACCCAGAAAAGCAACTTTGGCTCAACTGTGACACGGCCGTGTCAAACCTTCAACACAGCCACGTCATTACCTCAGCAGTAAAAAAAAAAAAAAAAAAAAAAGGGCCTTGATGCGGAGACAGTCGAAACAGATTCAGTAGGAGCAAAATGGCACGATTTTGAAGCTCGTAGGGGTTTCAAAATGCCGCCGTCGTCACAATGATTTGTAAGTTGGCACCAAGGTGTACCACGTTTTTTCCTCCAAACATTGGCTTTCAGCCAAGTTTGGGGGAGTGGGTGTACCGTGGGACGTCTTGGCAACTATATTTATAGTTTTGCTGCTAATTCTTCTTTTAGTTGGTCGGTCGGTTGATTTGCTTGCTGTTGGAAATAGTGGTTAATTGTGGATCCGTGTGCCCATTGTGCTGATTTTTATTGTTTAGATTGGTGTTATCGGGCCTGTGAGCCCATTTATCTGCTTTATTGGTGCTGATGGGTCTGTGAGCCCAAAATTGATTACATTTCGTTTCCATGTTGAGTGTTAGGAGTTTAGAGTCTTATTAGTATTTTCAGTTTTTAGAGTCATAAGAAGGATAAAACCCGGAAATAGGTAACAAGTGAAAAGAAAAATAAAAAAGAGAACAATAGGGAAAGATGGATGATGAATAGTTAATGATGAGATGATTTTGAGAAGTAGATGAAAAAAGGCACATAATAGAGCATGAGAGGTGTTTTGAGACGAAATTGAGCTTGAACTTAGAATATTCAATCAAAATTAACCTTGTGAGAATTTGAGCCTAATTATACTCCAATTTTTGGAGTAATATACTTTCTTTCGGTGTGAATTTGATTGAATATATGTACTAGTCTCTAGAACTTGCCTTGAGTCTTTACTGTGAATGTGTCAAGTATATGTTGTGATTTCGGAAATGATCTTAGGCGTTGTTGTTTAAACCTATTTTGAGCCGTAAAAATTACCCTTTGTACCAAAAGTTCATGTTTTGTCCCTAGTTAGCCCACTTGAGCCTTATAGCCTTATTTATTCATAACCTAACAATGTCAGCCGAAACCTTTTGATTTATCTCTTTTGGCCCTAATTGGATTAATCAAGTTAGAGGGAGGAAAATTGGAAGGAATTTTGGGTGAACAATTTGTGGGAAGAAATGAGAAAACTAGTGGATATTCCAAAGATGAAGGGAAAAAAAAAAAAAAAAAAAAAGGATAGGTGAAAAACAAGGAAGAATAGCCTCTTCTAATTGGAAAAAAGAAAAGAAAAAGTTGTGTTTGGTTAGTATTTTTGAGAAGAGGCTATAAAATAAAGTGTTGAAATTGTGAATTTGATTAGAACAGTCGGGTAGTCCCAAAGATGTGGTACCCACAAAAATGAAAAGCACTTAAGTTGTACGCACTTTTGAAGGTGAAGAAGTCACTTTGCGGGGTGATTTGCTGAGATTTGAAGAGTGAGGCTGAATAATTATATTGAGGGGTAGTCGGGTTAGACGTAACTTGATTAGTCAAATGAATAGTCACTTATATCCAAATGTATCACACCTTACCTTAAGCCCACATTACAACCAAAAGAAAGACCTTTCTTATCCTTTGTCACATGTATCAAGTATGAGGTCTAGTTTAGACGATTGGCAAGCATATGGTAGGCTTTGCATATAATTCAATATGAGTGAAAATTATTTTAGCCTAAACACTTGAGAGATGAGTGAAACACTTACCCGGTGAGGGTTGAATTATTTGAAAGTTCAAAGTCTCGAGATTAGTTGATTTTCGCGTTATCACATATGCTCAAGTGAATTGTGTTGCCTAGTGGTTTTAAGAAAAATCAGACTGAAACTGAATTCATCATCTAGTCGCCCTAAACAAATGCATAATCACTTGTATTCTTTGTGTCTTTTTGGTATGATGTTCGGGACGAACAACAGTTTAAGTTTGGGGGGGTTTGATACACGTTAATTATGCTTGTAATTAGGTCGAGTTATGATACTATTTTATAGGAATAATGTGCATAAATGGTCAAGAATTGGATGAAAAATTATATAAGTGACCAATTAACGTACTCGGCTTGTTTTAAGGTGTTTTTGAGCATTTTCAGGATAAAAGGTTGTGATTTACAACTACCGAACAAGAAAACAAGTTGGAACAGAGTGAAAACCGGCCCAAAATAGTGAAAATCAGTGGAAATCGGTCCGAACCGTTCAAGAACCTGTCCAAACCGGTCCGATCCGGCCTGAACCGGTCCAGGAGCAAAAAGGGGCTAGAACCGACACGGTCGTGTCAAACCTTCAACACGGCCGTGTCAAAAGTGTTATGCAAAGGCTAAAAAGGCTCTGGAAGAGAACACGGCTGCATCACAAGTGCAACACGGCCGTGTCAAATGTTGCGCAGAAATTTGAAGTATACAAAGCAACACGGCCGTGTCACTTAAGCAACACGGCCGTGTCAATAAGGCCGCCGATAAGAGAGATCTAGTTTTAATAGGGGATTTGATTTCCTAATAGGATTTGGATCCTATCTTCTCAAGGATTCGTCCCCAACTCTATAAAAAGGACCTCAAGCTCTAGATAGGAGAAAAACATCAAGAACATCATTTACATCATTCTACTTAGAAGAAGTCTTGGAGGACAAAGAAGACGAAGATCATCAAGACGGATTTATCCGGGTTTAGTCGTTCTTTCTTAGTTTTATCTTTTACAATGTTTTTCGTAGAATTTTGTATTGGATTATTGCTAGGCATGAGTAGCTAAGCTATTCGTGTCCTAGGGTTAGAAAGTAGGGATTATTATGACAATGTTTTTATGGTTTAATTTATTAATTCCGTTCTTTACGTGTTTTATCTCTATGTTTGTGCTGAAAACTGAATTTAGCTTGATCACCTAGATTTAGTAATTTATTTAGCAATTCAGCTCCGAGAGGAGGGAATCGTTATCAAACTTATAACATAGAGCGCAGTTGTCTATTACTGTGTATGCCGTGGCTTAGGATCGTTTGGGAGTTATTAGGTTTAATTGACTCGAGAGGGTAATTAGCTTAATCAATCAATGGTTTAATCACTTCGAGAGAAGGGTTAGATTATTGTCGTGCCGCCTAATAAACACTAGAATTGGTAAATTAATAGGTTAATCATATTCAACATTGAAGTAATATCCTGAAATCGAAGCCCTAGGATACCTATTCTCCTTGATTGTTAGTTCTTTGTGTTTCCTAAGTTTGAAGTCATATTTAATTGAGTACTTTAATTAGTAAAATCAACTTTTAGAACTTAGTATCTAGTTAGGACATTCCTAGAGTATTGAGGTATCAAACTACCTAAACTATTCCTTGTGGGATCGACCTTGATAATCGTTACTACACCTACATCCGTACACTTGCGGAACACTAGGTTAGAAACCGACGTGTCACGAGCCTTCATTTTGATTTGACCGAGATCTATCCTCGGTCCGAACAACATATTGCCGCAGGAAACCTCTCTTCAGACAATCCTCAATTTCTTTTCCAAGTTCACGACAGTCTTCGGTATTGTGTCCATGATCGTGGTGGTATGCACAGCACTTATCACGATTACGTTTGTCTGCCGAAGCAGTCATCCGTGGGCACGGTCGCATATCGTTCTTGTGAACAGAAAGTATTTCTGCTCTTGATTTAGTAAGTGGGGTGAGTTGAGGAATATCTCCGCGAGATTCCAATCGTCATCTGCTTAGGCGGCTAAAGGCACTAGGCCGGGTACTGGTCCCGGCTTGCGTCTTATCTGGTTGCCGTTTGGTAGCATGTTTCTCGTGTTTGTGACGGGTTTGCTCTTCGGCTTTGGCGAACCTGCTTACAATGCCAAAAAGAGCCCGGGTCGTGGCAGGGGGGTGTCTCACGAGCTCGGTGTAGAGCGGCCCGAGTTGGAGGCCATTCATGAAGGCATTGATTATAACATCATCAGATCGGCTGCCGACTTTAAGGCTTTCGGCAGTAAAGCGATCAAGAAACTGGGTAACAGTCTCCCCATCTCGCTGTTCCAGATTCATGAGATCAGCCAAAGTGGCCATGGGTTTTGCTCGCGTATGGAAACGCGCCCAAAACTACTCGGCGAGATCCCGAAAAAGAGGTAACACTGCCTCGGGGCAAAGAATCGAACCAAAGTCTGGTCATCTTGAAGATACTCAGGAAACACTTTGCACAAGTGGTGAGATATACAGTTGCGGTTGAACATAGCGTACTTAAAGGTGTTTAGAAAATTACTTGGATCTCCGGTGCCGTTGTAGACGGACACAGGGGGAAGCTTGAACCCCTCGGGGAGTGGAGTAGCAAGAATCTCTTCAGAGAACGGGGTGATGATCTCCCCGTCAGCATCGAGGCCCAACACCTTGTCAAGCTCGGCGGCAAACTGGGCTTGCTCTTGTTCCAGAGGATCAAGGACGCAGGACTTGTCCAAGCAAGCTCGCTTTAGTGCGTCTATAGGTCTGCGACGATCCACGTCTTCGTGGTCATAACGGGGCCTCGAACCATTAGAACTTCGGTTTTCCACCGGAGATGTTGATCGCTGTCGACGGCGATCATGCCTAGCTCGGTGAGGTGGATCTTCATCCAATTCGCGAGATCGATCACGGGGCGGATTTCTTGCCCCCTGGTCGACGCCATTGTTGGCGCGCTCACCGGAGTTGGCGCGCCGATTATTCCATTCTTGGAATAGAGCGGCATGCTCCCGAAGAAAGGCTTGCTGTACCTGCAGTAATTCGGAGGCAGGTTGAGGGTTAACTTGTGCCGGATCATTGGCGGGGGCGAGATTCTGCACGTTAGCGTGCCCCGCGGGTGGATCCTGATTCTGTTGACGTGGTAACGGGGGATTTTGATCCATAGGGGGATAACGATGGGACCGCGTAGGATTAGCAGATCGGCAGGTATTCACCATGGTTGATGTGACGATGCTGAAGTAGACTAGGGTTTATTTTCAAATCATGTTCCCACAGACAGCGCCAATTGATAAAGTGCAATCCGTTTATCAAAGGAATTCGGAGTAAAACCTGTTCAATCCGGAGATCTACGTCCACGAGCGGAGGCAATTACCTTCCGGGGTGTTTTTCACTATTTTCTCTTCAATCTTACAAATTGTTGTTTTAGAATACAAAGTGTGAACCCTAAATCCGTCTTCAATTCTTCTATTTATACTATACAAATCAAAGCCCTAACTAAATCCCTATAATCTTGCCCACCAAATCTGCATGGCAGTTTGGAAAAGATCATTGGGATCTCAATATCCAAATATGCCGCGACTGGGCCCAGCTGTTTTGGGCTCGCAACTGGGCCGGCTTAGCTGTGTTGGGCTTCGCGCTTCTGGGCCCAGTTGATCCGGCTTGGCGGGTTAGTCCGACCCGGAGTTACTGGGCCATACCTATCAAACATTAATGCCTTCGTCGGAAATGATAAAGCCTAGAAAAACAAGGCTTTTGGAGAAGAACTCACATTTTTCTTTAAGTTAGCATAAAGTTTTTCATCCCTTAAAGTGTTGAAAACTTTATGAAGATGCTCCAAATGTTGCTCACCATTTTTACTAAAAATCAAAATATCATCGAAATAAACAATGACGAACTTACCAATATAAGGTTCGAAGACTTGATTCATCAACCTCATAAAGGTGCTTGGAGCATTCGAAAGGCCAAACGGCATCACCATCCATTCGTAAAGTTCATCTCTTGTCTTGAAGGCCGTCTTCCATTCATCACCGAGCCTCATTCGGATATGTTGATAGCCACTTTGAAGATCAATTTTTTAAAATATTTTTTATGCACCGTGCAATTGGTCAAGAAGATCATCCAGGCGAGTAGTAGGAAAGCGGTACTTGATTGTTATTTTGTTCACCGCCCTACTATCGATACACATGCGCCAAGAATCATCTTTCTTCCGGACAAGAAGAGCCGGGACTGCACACGGACTCTAGCATTCTCGTAGCAAGCCTTTATCCATAAGCACTTGCACTTGCCTTTGTAATTCATCATCCTCTTTCGGATTCATCTAGTACGCTGCCTTGTTAGGAATTGAAGCACCTGATGCAAAATCAATACAATGTTGGATGTCTCTCATAGGTGGAAGTCCTGGGGGAATTTCGCTAGGGACTACATCTTGGAACTCTTCAAGAAGGGGTATCATTATAGGTGGGATCTCCATTGTTGTTTCATTCTCTTCAATCACTAAAAGAGCATAAGCATCATTACATTCCTCCAAGGCTGCCTCAAATTGTGATTTAGAGAGCAAAAGAATTCCCTTTCCTTTAGAAGGTTTAGGAATACTCTCTAGCTTAGAAGGCCCCAACACAATCTTTACTCCATCCTTCTGAAATGAGTATGTATTTTTATGTCCATCATGAGTAACTTTTCGATCATACTGCCACGACCTTCCAAGAAGTAGATGACAAGCATTCATGGGTACTATATCACACCAAATGTCATCTTGATAATTTTTGCCAATAGAGAAGTGAACCAAGCATCTCTTATCAACTCTCAATTTATCTCCCTTGGAAAACCAAGAGAGTTTATAAGGATAAGGATGTACCTCCGTCTTGAGTTTGAGCTTTTCCACCATTTCATCAGACACCATGTTTTCACAACTTCCTCCGTCAATAATAATATTGCATACATTTTCATTGGAGGTGCACCGTGTATGGAAAATGTTGTGTCGCAACCACTCTTTCTCTTCTTGTATAGCACTTAAACACTTCCTTTCAACAAGACTCTCTCCTTGGTCAGCATGCGTAACCTCGTCTTCACCTTCAACTTCGTCATATTTCGGTTTCATCTTCTTCTATTAGTGAAACAATTCTTCTATTTAGGCAATCAGAAGATATGTGCCCAAATCCTTTACATTTAAAGCATCGGCGAGAATTGGGAGTCGAGGTATTAGAATGATTTGTCCTTCGTGGTTCGTCCTTTTCGGGGGGAACCTTTGAAGGACCTGATTTATTAGAAAATGGAGGCTTTGAGAGAGGAGCATTCCCTTTGTTGGAAAAGGCGTCCATATTCCACGAACAATTAGTTTTTGGGGCATCCTTAATTTGTCTCTCCACCTTCATTGCAAGCTTCACCACATCATTGTAAGACCAATACGGCTGAAGTTGGACAACGTTAGCAATTTCAGACCTTAGAGCTCCAAGATAGTGAGCTATAGTTTGTTCCTCCGGCTCCTCAACTTCACATCTCATCATGAGGTGCTTAAATTCAGCTCTTCCACGGTCTCTTCTCTTTGTTTGAAGTTGTGAAACTTTAGAAAATTATCTTGGCGATAATTATCAGGCAATAACTTTTTCTTGAGTACTTTCTTCATTTTTACACACATCATAATCCGACTCTTCCCCTCTCAAGCATGTTATTTCTTGATATAATCCCACCAAAGTGATGCATACTTGGTCAATTTAATGGCGACCAACTTCACCCTGCGTTCTTCGAGACTTCATGATACTCAAAAATTATTTCCACGGTATGCATCCAATCAACAAATTCTTCGGGTTGCATTCTTCCTTCAAATTCTGGGACATCAACCTTAGTGTTGAAGTAGGTCGGAATGCACGATGTTGAAGAATATTAAATCTCGAAAGAGACTCACTACTCGACCCTTAGCTTTGGTGAAAAAGATTGCGGTCTTCAACATCAGTTTGTTCATCCTCTAAATCATGATGCGACTCATCACATTCCACAGAGTCACGGCGTTCATAATGCTGCTAGAGCTGCTGTAATTGTCTCCTCAAATCATCCAATTCGATATCTCGATGGTCTCGCTCACGCCTTGCATTTATATTAGAATTATACCTTTGGCGAGGCGGCATCCTGAACCTTGGCTCTGGTACCACTTTGATACCGGAAAGAGAGATTTAGGAGGTAACAAAAGTAAACGCTCAAATACAACTCCTCACTTAATGGAATCCACCACAAGTTTGGAGCAACTTGTCACCTTAAGGAATCCACCAAAAAGGCTAAGAGCTAAAATAAAAGAACTCCTTCTTCTAAACAAGTCAAGAGACTCTCAAATATAGTTTACAAATTCTGAATTTTCTGATGCAAATACAAAGGAGAAGGCTCAATTTATAGGAGTCATTACTAGATAATGTAGTAATGACTTGACTTCACAACTTACTAGACTCAAGACTCATAAATATTAGCATTTTAACCAACTTAGATACATGAATAAGACTCTAGAATCAGATAATGTTCAATGAATTTCGATATGAATGCCCAAAGACAGTTGGAAGGACATAAAACTCAAGATTCATGAGCTTGACGGATTTCCACCACCATCTGTCACACCTCAGTAAAACAGCCATAACTCCTTCTAGAAAAGTCCAATTGCTTCGCCATTTAGACCGTTAGAAACTAGACTCGAAGGGCTTCAAATCCATATGTGTCAACCAGCCCAAATCTATACGAACAGAAGCAGTTTATTCCTCAATCTTAGCCCAAGTGCTGCTCTGTTTTGCAAAAATATCATTTTCTTTTATTAGGTCTTTTTTCTTTCCGCATCAAACACCCACCCAAGGAGGAAAATGGTAGGTGTGGCACAACCCGATCCATTAATCATCAAAGTTGATAGGGCATCTCATTAGATTATCTCTGATTATAATTGTATCCTATAATCATTGCTGGAGGATGCTCCGATGTTTGATATGATTCCAGATAATAAAGAAATCTCGATAGACATACATTGAACACAGATTGATAATGTATTTGCTTCTATTGTTGCTTAAGGAATTATAGAGCATGATGATATCGAACCATGCTCTGTTGCAAAATCTCAACATATAGTTGATTGACCAAAATGAAAAGAAGTACTCTAGGCAGAAGTTGATTATCTAGCAAATAGACAAGTATTAGGT
Source organism: Ajuga chamaepitys (assembly GCA_958295605.1). Lineage (NCBI taxonomy): Eukaryota > Viridiplantae > Streptophyta > Magnoliopsida > Lamiales > Lamiaceae > Ajuga > Ajuga chamaepitys. The sequence goes on along the minus strand of OY282505.1, from coordinate 12,303,436 downwards.
CTGGTAGTGCAAGCTCCACTAAATGTATAGTATGTAGGACATAAAATGGTTCTTTGTCAGAAAGCGCAATGAGAAAGATAAGGTCCTGAATTATAAAACTCACATTGTAGTGCAAGGCTTCTCACAATGCCCGTAATTGACTATGAGGGGACGTACTCTCCCATAATGGACGTCTGATGTTCCACTACTTAATTAGTTTAGTAGTTTCTGATGGACTAGAAATGCAGCTAATGATGTGGTTATTGCATATCTCTATGAGGATCTTGATTCAGAGAGACACACAAACACACACACACAAAAAATATATATACATATATATATATATATATATATATATATATATATATATATATGAAAGTGCCGAATAGCTTTCCATTACGCAAGTCAAGTGACTCTAAACCACGAAATGCGTTTGCAATCAAATTGAAACGCTCACTTTATGGATTGAGACCATTCGGACAGATGTGGTATACCCATCTAAGTGACTACTTGATTGAGAAAGGTCGCAAGAACGATGATCAATGCCCTTGCATATTTATAAAGGAAACTAGTTTCCGATTTGTGAGTGTAGCAGATTATGATGATGACATAAACATAACAAGTACTCTTAGTGAAGTAAGAGAAACCACGAGCTATTTAAATTCCGAATTTGTGATGAAGGATCTTGGGAAATCTTGATTTTTCTAGGAATTGAACTTCGAGCTCGTGAAATACTTATCCATCTGTCTGCATATGTCTAGAAGATACACGGGTGATTTAACATGGATAAAGTGCATTGTGTTTGCATTCCCATGATCAGTCGAAGTTTGGATTTTAAGAAATATCCATTTTGTCCAAAGGAAGATGATGAAGAGCTACTTAGAGTTGAAATTCCATATTTAAATGCAATAACCGCATTATTATACTTAGCTCATGCACTCAGCCAAATATTGCTTTCTCTGTTAGTTTATTAGCTAGATTTACAACATGAATCACTGCAAAGGTGTCAAGAATATGTTTCGATACCTAAAAGGAACCATTGATATGGACTTATTCTTTCCTTACAAAGAGGAGGAAAAAAGACCACAGATGGAATTGTTCCCTCTAAATAAAATGTTGAAGCCCCTGCACCGATACACCATGTATTAGTTGATTTTGTTGATGCAGGTATCTTTCTGATCTACATAAAAGGGCGTTCCCAAACTGGTTATGTATTTGCCATGGGAAACACGACGATATCTTGGAGTTCAACTAAAGAAACTCTTGTAGCTACTTTATCCAACCACTCGGAGATTATTGCAGTTCGTGATTATACTTGGTTAAGGTATATCATCACACACACTAGAAGAAGTAATGAGTTGAGTTCTATCACTGAAGAATGTACCTATACATACGAAGAAAATTCTTCTTACATCGAATACAAAATTGGGCTACACCAAATGTGACAATACGAAACATACAACTAGCAACAAGCTTTGCTCAAAATTCAAGTAACTCAAGTTAGCTTTGAAGTAAATACGACTCATCTATTTACAAAATCACTACTCGAGACAATCATGGAGAAACATGTTAAAATAAAATGAGATGCGTAGACTTTCTTACTCATTTAACAGATGCGCATATCAGGTGAGAGTATAAACTTCACCGGTGTCTCAATATAGGTTCGTTGTGATATTTTTCTGATCAAGGTTTTAGATCAAGGTTATGTTTCGCATTGTGCTTTGTTACTTGAAAAGGTTTTTTAACGAAACAAAATTTATACGCCATTCATCCTTTTAATTTAACATAAGGAGATTGGAAAGAAAAACACGTTACTGAGTCCGCAGAAAAGGTAGAGATAATTTAGAAGTTTTATTCTGTTCTATATACATAGAATCTATATTTGTATATACCTATATAAACGATCTCTTGTAAAATAATATAAGTCAGTTTCCATCTATTTATATTTTTCTCACTTGTTCTCTCATTTTCTCCGTTTTACTTTCACATAAATTTTCTTTTTATTTATCGAAATAAAGTTACATAAGGTTTATTTTGATAGCCTACTTCTGTTCTCTCCGTCTACTGATTTTATTTAATTAACGTTTTAAATATTTTTCACGAATTCTATTAATTTTCTTAGACATTTCACATATTTTTCACAAATTTTATAAATTGTTTCTACGTGCTTAATTCAAGAATATCTCTACTTCTTGATCGAGAATATATCAATCAAATTATTTCATCCTTTATTCTTTTATTTTTTTCAAGAACGACAATTAATATATTTTAATCCTTAATTTTTGTTCTTTTATTTTTTTCTACAACAACAATTAATATATTAATATAAAATGGAGGAAAGTATTTGTTTTTGAAGTTTCCGCCAACTTCCATCTTTTTTCTCATTTTACGTGCAGTGTCTATTTTTTTATCAAAATACAGTTTCCGCTACTTCCACTGTCCTCTCTATTTTCTCCGTTCTACTTTCATATAACGCTCATTTTTGTTCAAAAACTGTTGCGGTTGCAGTAGGAATAGAAGTTGAGCTAAATTTATACAAACGAACTAGTCAGTTTATTCACAACTGAGGAACAACATAACAAAATCATCCCAAACTCAGAATTCAAAGAAACAAAACAATGGAAATAACACCAACAAGAAAATGGAGAATTTCACCTATCACCAGACCGACCTCCATCACCATAAGCTCCCAAAATTTCTAATTACTTTCCCCATCTTCACCGGAGCATCCTCGTCAGGAGGAGAAACTGTGGTCGAGGGCAGGATGGTGGTCTCCCGTTGAGCATTTATGATTTCATCCAGCCTCTCCTCACTCATCCCAAATGCAGCTGCGACTTCGGGCCCCCTCATCTTGTGCAACAATGAGTCTGCTCCCACCAAGAACTGAGGCCTGTTGTTTCGGGCCGAGGTAGTGAAGCCGAAGAATTCAAACGGGCCTGTCCGTGAGGCAATCTGGCAGAAAGCAAAGTAGCGGGGTATCCAAAAGACATCGCCCTCTGTCACTTTGGCATTCATGGCTAAGCTTCCATTTGGATACACTATTTGGATAGTCCCAGCTCCTCTCAGCACTACTCCGTACTCGGTTGCTCTTGGATTGATGTGAGGAGCCATCATTGATCCCTGCATTTACCATATATCAACATTTTATACACTTCTCATATTCAAGGTATGTTACAGTCATCTTATTAAGGACTTTACCGCTGTAAGATTGACGAGGTAGACTCCAAAATCGTCATGCTTAAGAGGCGAATAATCGGACTCATCCAAAGCAATGCTCCACCCGTAGTTATTCCTAAAATCGGGCTTCCTATCATACAGGTTATAAGCATCGGGCCCTTTACCGGTACTTCCCCTCTTTTCACCTCTCTTCCTATCTGACCTTCCAAGGAAGGAGTCCAACAGCTTCCTGAAGGACCATCCCGATTCCTCTTCTTCAAGATCATCTCCTTTAAGCCGGACAATTCGCCTCATATATGCTGTTTTCTGATTCTTGTCCATCTTCACAAATTCGGGGGAGTGTGTGTCGGATAAGTACATGATCGGGCCTCTCTCTTGCCTCGTCAGCATCTCCGTCACTTCTCCTTCGGTAACCTGTCAAACACCCATCCTCAATCAGAAATTACTTTACAACTTTTAAAAGAACACCAGATGGATCGTTCACTTACGTTGAATGCCGTGGACAAGGTTAAGGGATCAAATCCAGCAAGTACAGATCGCGGATATGATCCACCAGCAACGAAGAAAGACTGCAACCAACAGAATAATCAACGGAATGGAAGAAAAACTGAAGATTTCCTAGTGCGAAATCACATGGGAAGATTACCTGGAATGTGCCTCCTCCCAAACTGTGTGATGTATCAATGCTGCAGATTATGTGAAGCCTTTGCCCTTGTGCTGTATTGATCAAATAAAAAGCAGAGCCTGCTCCGATTCTGTATATATCCCCCATTTTTAAATCCCTCTCTACCAGTTCGTCTTTGTATATTTGTCCAACTCTTGCTCCTCCTGCAACCAATAAATGAAAACACAATGGTAGTCAGCAATGTTGTAAAAGGTTACGTGCTAGTCGCGATTAGGTGGAGCTGGGGTACCTCTGCGAATGAAGAGAATGAGGCTGGAATCAAGATACTGAGGAATGAAAAGGCTATTGGGCTCCATAGTAATGAAGCCAATATGCATAGGACTCCTGAGAAAGCCACCTGCAAAACCTCTGACCACCCTCATACTCCCAGCTTCGGTCCTCACTACCTGCCTAGATTCCTGCAACAAGAACTGCATCTCCCCTTCCCGCTGCCCCGTACCGCCCTCGTCACCGCCTTCCCTCCACCTTTCTTCACCGCCACCTTCTCTCCACCCTTCTCCACCTTCATAACCGCTGACCGCCACCACGAGCGTCACCAAGGCCGCCACGAACAGAGCCCTTCTCTTTCCCTCCATTGATTACTGCTTCACTCTTATGTAACCAAACTCAAAATGGGGTATTGGTAATATTTCTGGATGCAAGAATAGGTGGAGGTGTTTATGTAGAGAGGAGAGGGGTACAGGTGTCGGTCATGCAGGAATAGTTGGGCTTGCTGGCCGTTTCTTGTAAAGACACAGTGACAGTGGTGGTGGTAAGAATCAGTCTCACCTTCGGACACTGTCTAGACTTTTAATATGCATCAACTCCTTCATGTATCCATGCTCTTTGCTTTGGACAATAAATCTTATTTTTCTTTGCCTTATATTATCTTTTCGTCCAACTTACGCACATGCAACCAACTTTAATAATCTTAATCAACTATCCATTTCCCATATTGTCTTTTATTCCTTCATTTTACAAAATTGTTATTGATAATGCGCGATCCGGTAACTAAGAATCCCAGCGGAAATCAACGCAAGAAATAAGTAAAAACACATAATATACGTGGTTCGATCCGGAGATCTACGTCCACGGGCACAAAATAACCTCTACCGAGGTGTTTCTTTCACTAGTTCTTTGAGTTTACACGGAGTAATTCAGTACACAGAGTGCGAACCCTAATTCAGAGTTCTTTTCACCTATGTATACTCCTAAATCACAACCCTAACTGAATCCCTATAATCTTGCCCACCAAATCTGCATGGCAGTTGGGAAAAGATCATGGACCTTGATTCACGGAACAAACCACTCGCTGGGTCGGCGCGCGTTCCTGGGCCTGCTGGGTCTACGCGTAGTGGGCCTTTACGCGCTTGCTGGGCTTGTGCATGCTGGGCCGATCAGCGAGCTCTGGCATAGTGGGCCTTGGTGTTAACCCGACTCGAGCTGATCGGGTTGGTGCTAACCCGACCCGAGCTGATCGGGTTATCCCTATCAGATGCCCCCTCCCCAGCCGGAGCGAGGTAGGAGCTTCGGTTGTCACCGGGGTGGAACCGTAAGTAAGAAGGACCGGGGTCGCTGGCGGGCCAAAGTGTCTACAAAGGACCGAGTTTATCCGCGTCCCCGGGACTCTGCGGAGTGATTGGCGGACGCAGTGCCGCGCTAGGTCGAGGTGTACGGGGCATATAGTGAGACACCGAACTTCTCAGAAGCGAAAAACGCGACGTGACAACATGGCCGAGGTGGAGGGTACACCGGGGTGATTATCCTGGCCAAAATGGGAAGGACACCGGAGTGTAGTAGTTTAACCGAGGTGGAGGGTACACCGGGGTGTAGTGTGAATCTTCCTGAAGAAGGGTGATTCTGATGTGATTGGCGGCGCCATTATGAGAGAGAGGGATGTGAAGTGACACGCTCTGCGAGTCCCAAGAAAGCTGTTCCCCACGCGCCTCGGTAACTGTAAAGCGCGTGAAGAACACGCATGAATCTCCATCACTGAATTTGAATAGGCTGCATCAGAGCCGTCGGTTTTTTGCATTTATATTGGGAATAACTGCACAGTAACTTTTCATCTTCTCCATTGTGATACATCAGTTTAGGAGCGGGAAAAAGAGGAAATCTGCATTCGCGATTCGTCTCAGACCAAAAACACCCCAAATCAACCCTTTCGAATTCAAACCAAGTAAGTATGTCTAACTCATCTTCATCTTCATCTTCATCTAAGGTAGGAGAGGTTATCCCAGAGGGAGTGCCCGTTAGAGCCCCTCCCATTCGGGTGATCTATCCCGTAGACAGCGAAAGTAGACAGGTCCATCGCGGTGACCTTAGTGAAGTAAGAGTAGAAGCAGTGTATTTCCCCCGGTGTGAGGAGGAAATAGAAGGATTCGAGGTAGCCGGGGTAAGACCCACAGTAACTGAAAAGCAGATTAAGCGATGGGTGCCGAACTTCTTCTTACCCTTTGATCTGGAATTCATCATTCCCGAGGGTAATGACAAGGCCTGTTGTCCTCCCCGAGGATTCATATCCGTGTACATAGATCAACTCGCCGTAGGTTTGAGGTTTCCCCTATGGGAGTTTTTGGTAAAATTATTGGATTATTATGGAATAGTGCTGGGGCAATTAGGGCCTAATGTTGTAAGGCAGGTGGTGGGCTTTTTGGTTGAGTGTAGTAAGGGAGGATTAGTGCCCAGTATCAGCTTATTTAGGCATTTCTTCCAACTGAAGACGATGGGGAGAAATAAGTGATGGTATTACCTTAACCCTAGGCCGGGCAAGAAGTTTAAGGTTAAGAACCCAAGTAAAATCGAAGGGTGGAGAGGGAGATTTATATATGTCAGGCAAAAAGCCATATTACCCAAATGGCAAAGATTAGAGGTGGTGGATAGTGCCCCGGGAGGAGAACCCGAGGGTGCGAGTGTTCTGAAAAAGGTCGGTGTATTGGAGTCCAGATTCCCGGAGGAAGTACTGGACGAAGCTGGGATGAGTCCGTACTATTCCAAGTGGGCCGGTGGGACCTCGGATTCCCAAGAGAGCGGCACCCCTACCGGGACTGATTCTGACCGGACACCGAGCATGTCTGAGGGGGAGAGAACAAAAACCCGGGCAGAAGTAGAGGGTAGGGCTTTTATTCCTTCATAAGTTGCGTATAATATAACAATGTCAATCCCTTGAATGTGTGTTTGTCATGTGTAGTGGGCAAGTTCAAGAGCGCTGCTAGGAAAAGCACCGAAGCCAGCTCGGGGGGCCGAGGTGATAGCTCAAAAACTCCGGAGCTGCAGAGAACAACAGCTGGGGGCAGCCACAGGGCGGACCCTGAAGACACCATTCCCCTTTCCGGGTTGACCCCGAGCACCAAAAGAAGGGTCACTTTCCGGATAACACCACCGCCTGCCAAAAAACTGCACATGACCCCGGCTCACGAGGTATCATCGTAAATAACTTTGTTATTCCCTATACAGACCCATCATAAGAGTAAGTCAATTCAGGGGCAAGGAGTAGAGATATCGGCCGTTGGAGCCGAACTTGAGAAGCTGTTGGAGCCTATTCGCGGGCTGGTGGGTAGGTTGGAGAAGGAATCCGCGCAAGGGAGAATAGCTGAACTAGAGGCCGAGGTGGCTAAATTAAGAGCTGGCTTCGCGGAGGCTCAGAGAAGCGTCAAAGCAGCTCGGGACAGAGCAGCAGTTGCTGAGAGAGAGGCGGCCAGATTACGCGAACAGGCCGTCGAGGTTGCCATTATGAGAGGCGACCTCATTGCAGCCAAGGAAGAGCTGAACAAGGCCATCGTAGGTCAAGGAGCTGTGCTGGAAACGTTTGCCGAGAAGCTGATGCAAACCGAGACGTTCCTGCAGTTTCTCAGCACGTTCGTGGCTGCGGGTGATACGGCCACCCGAAGTGAGCTGTTGGAAGCCGTTCATGACAAGTACCCGGAGGTCAATGTTTACGATGAGAGCTTCGGGTATAATTACGACGCAGTCGGGAACGAAGACGGCGCGTATTTTGATGCATTGACGAAGGCTCCGAAGTGGCCCCTAATCGATGCCCTGGCGAAGAAGAACACAATCCTCACTCCCGACATCATAAAACGGTGCAACGAGGACCAGGATAAGGACTTTCTGGGCTTCCGCAACGGTTTCTATGTTCGGGAGCTAAGGAACCGAGCTCCCATTCCCCGCCCAGAGGTGATTGCTACTCCCCCCGCTATGATCGAAGGCCCCAACAAGGCAGCTGAGGGTACAAGTGATGTCGTGGAGGCCCCGGGAGGGAAAGAAGCCGACCCTACCCCCGGAGAGGTCAGTGACCTCCCAACTCATGAGCGGACTGTAGAATAGACTAGCATGTAAAAAGGATGCCCTTGTAAACATTTGTTTTGTAATGAAAAAACCCAAGCTGTCTCCTCTTGTAATGGAAAATCTTCGTTTATATGAATAGTAAATGTTGTTTCTCTCTTATTCACGCAATGTATGTATATTATCAAAGTCTGAAAAACCCGAGGTGCCTCCTTTGCCAGGAAAACATTGGAAACCCGTATGAAGTAATAAAGCAGCTCAACTCATCAATAGTTTGGCTGCAGAAAGAGCGAGATATGTTGATGCTGCATGAAGTCCCCCGACTATCAAGGAATTTATCCTTAATGGAAAAAAGTTATGCCAAGGTGGAGAGCGCATGGAAAGAGTCCGCACAACAAGCGAAGCAGTACAAAGCACACTGTGTTGTAAAAGATCTTGAACTAGAACAACTTCGTATCAACCAGCAAGAATGTGAGCATCTTCTCGTGGACAGCGGACGACTATCAGTGAAAGATGTTCAAGCCCGGAGAGCCGAGGTTCGAGAAGACATCCAACAGCGGAGTGAGCGAGGTGATGCGAATGATCCTGAGATCATAAGGGGCCGACTGGTGCTAGGATTTCTGGTAGAGCTTGAGAAGAAAGTCAAGGCTCGGAATGAAGCTCTGAATATTGCAGAGCAGGGTGAACCAGAGCCCAGCCGCAAGAAAGGACGTCGGGGCAAGAAAACCAAGCTTGATCAAACTACTGACGTTGGGGAAACTAGTATCACACCTGAGGCAATACCAAAAATACCTCAAGAACCAGAAAGAACTCACGCGGAGGAGCCAGAGGCCAGTGGAGCCATAGTTGTGGCATTGGCCAAGGAGATCGACGAAATGCCTGCCGAGGAGTGGGATGCTGTAGAATGGGCGAACACTCGAGAAAGAGAAAGAAGGAGAAGCTCAACTCCGCAGAGATCATCAGATCCTACTCGGCACAAGACGAGGGAAGGTACAGAGAAAACCCCCGAGGTGATGGATCCGTTGGCGCCACTAGAATGGGGCCATGCAGAATGGGCCAGCATGTCAGGGCCAAGAACAAGAGCCGAGCCCGCTGTAGTTGACCGGGGTCCCCAAACGATGGGTCGTCGTCAGAGCCGAAGTGAAGCCGGGCATCGTCGGAACGTGCAAGAGCCATCCCGGAGGACGGGACATTCTCAATCAGAGACAAGACGACGCGGTTTCGCGTATTGGCTCGGAGAAGGCTCCGGAAAAAAATAGATAATAACGTAGTTAATCTTTAGCAAGATTTTTGTTGTATTATTTAGGAAAAACTGCTTGATGTTGTATTATTTTGGAAATAATAAAACTGTTACAGTGTTTATGTATGAGTTTAAGGAAAGTAACAAGTTATTAATAACTCTAACCGGGTGTTCGGGAACACAGTAAGAACTATTAACTGTTTCAATTGTTAACTATTTAATTGAGTGTTTGGAAACATAGTATGAATAAATTACTCCCCGGACGGATCAGGCGGGAGTAACGTCTCCCCGGACGGATCAGGCGGGAGAGAACACTTCTCCGGTTAAACAGGCGAGAAGGTGATATGAGTCCGGGGACTAAATGTGAATCTCCTCGGGCGGACCGAGGGATATTTGTAATGGTCCGGAGACTAATATCGATAATATGATAATGTTAGGGCGTCCCCGTAACATGAAGAAGAACACAGCAAGGTGCGTAAACGAAGAAGCTTTATTCATTGATAAATGCCGGGGCAAACTCAAAAGTACAAAGAGAAATAACAACTATAAAGGAAATTAAAGGAAAGATAGTACTTGCGATGTGGCTATCACAGATAGAAACGCCTTAAATTGGTGACGTGCCAGCTTCGGGGAATCGGGGTCCCGTTGAGATGTTCAAGTTGATAAGATCCGGAGTCATGTGCGGCAACAACCCGGTAGGGACCTTCCCAAGAAGCGTGTAATTTTCCCTCGGGAGCAGCTTTGCTGGCTGAGTTGAGCCGAAGAACTAAGTCCCCAATACTGAACTGGGTGCCTCGGACCCGGAGGTTATGATACCGGGCTGCTCGTTGTTTGCATCTAGCCTGCTGAATGAATGATTGTTCACGACGACTTTCAAGCTCATCCAAATTTGCCCGGATAGCCTCGTCATTATCCTCGGGCACTAAGGTAAGGAGGCGAGGACTCGGCACACTGATTTCAGCGGGTATAACGGCTTCAGAACCGTAGGTAAGGCTATAAGGAGTCTCCTCGGTAGATGTATGCGGCGTTGTGCGATAAGCCCATAGGACTTGCGGAAGGTTTTCAGCCCAGAGACCTTTGGCGTTATCCAGGCGCTTCTTTATTCCTGTGAGAAGTGTCCGATTGGTGACCTCAACCTGCCCGTTGGCTTGAGGGTGAGCCACCGAAGTGAAAATTTGTTTGATGTGCAGTTCTTCACACCATGATCGGAATGGATCGTTGGCAAACTGTTTACCGTTGTCCGAGATGATAGTGCTCGGGATGCCGAAGCGACAAACAATATTGGGCCACACGAATTTCAAGATATTCTGTCCAGTAATGGCTGTAAGTGGTTCGGCTTCGACCCACTTGGTGAAATAGTCCACGGCAACAACCAGGAACTTCAACCCTCCCGGAGCAACGGGGAATGGGCCAACAATGTCGATGCCCCATTGAATAAACGGCCATGCACCTTGGATTCCGGTGAGCTCGGTCTGTGGCAAATGCTTTACCCGGGAGTGTAGCTGACACTTGCTACATCTAGTCACTAGGTCGTGAGCATCGTTGAACAGGGTTGGCCAATAGTATCCCCAGCGGAGAACTTTCTTGGCTAATGTCCGGGAACCGATATGACTAGCACAGGCCCCCTCATGAACCTCCCGCAGAACTTGGGTAGCTTCGGCAGGAGCAAGACACCGGAGGTTCGGTTGTAGGTACGACCGTCAATATAAAATTCCACCCTGAAAGGAATACTTGGGAGCTTTGAGAACAACTCGCCGAGCTTGTAGCTTATCAGTAGGCAGAACTCCATCCCGGAGATACTGGATGATAGGTGTCATCCAGTTCGGATCGCTGTCGCTCAGTACCGAAACTGTGGCCTCATGAATTGCTGGATGAAGCAAATCTTCAACCATAATATCCGGAGATATATTAATCTGGACCGCGGAGGCCAATTTGCTGAGCGCATCTGCTCTTGTGTTTTGAGCTCGGGGTATTTTCTGTACTACAACTGCATCAAAAGTGGAGATAAGCTTTAGTGTTAAAGCACGATACCTGACCATTGTTTCATCCTTGGCGACATAAGTCCCCTGGATCTGTCTAGACACGACCTCGGAGTCAGTGAAGAGCTCAAGATGACGAACGTCCAAGGATTGGGCGAGCCTGAGCCCGGCAAGAACTGCCTCGTACTCCGCTTCATTGTTAGTTACCTTGAACTTGAACCGGATGACATATTTAACTTCCACCCCCTCGGGGTCGATGAGAAGCAGTCCGGCACCACTTCCTCGGACCGCGGATGCTCCATCCACGAAAAGTTGCCACTTTCGGGATGAAGGGGCGAGGTTAGCATGGTGATGTGTAACACCGTCCCCGGGGGACTCGGAATTGTCTCCCGGGGCTTCGGCCAGGAAGTCGGCGAGTGCTTGACCCTTAATTGCTCGGCGGGGGAGGAACTGGATGTCATATTCGCCCAACTCAATGGCCCATTTGGCGAGGCGCCCAGACACCTCGGATTTTACAAGGATCTGGCGTATAGGGTGATTAGTCAAGACGCGTATTTCACGTCCTTGGAAGTATGGCCGAAGACGCCGAGCTGCCATAACAAGGGCCAAGGCGGTTTTTTCTAGTACGGAATATCGCGTCTCAGCTCCATGAAGCACCCGGCTTGCAAAATACACGGGATGTTGAACCCCCTCCACTTCTCGCACAAGAGCGGCGCTAACAGCCTCCTCGGCGGAAGCCAGATATAAGTACAGCGGCTCTCCGGGGAGAGGAACTGACAAGGTAGGCAGCTGCTGTATATGACGTTTCAAGGCCTCGAAGGCCTCGGTGCACTCCGGAGTCCACTCAAAGGACTTCGCTTGTCTCAGGATTCTAAAAAATGGGAGCTGGCGCTCTGCTGCTTTCGATAAGAATCTGTTTAAGGCCGCCAAACCACCTGTGAGGCGTTGAACATCCCTGAACGTTTTTTGTGGCTGCAGATTTAATACATCACGGAGTTTAGCCGGATTGGCCTGCAGGCCGTTTTGTGAAACCATGTACCCGAGAAACTTCCCGGAGCCGACACCGAAGGTGCATTTTGCTGGATTGAGTCGCAAGTTATAGCGCCGCAGGGTGCGCAATGTTTCGGTAATGTCCTGCACACATGAAGGATGGGAGGAGCTTTTGATGACCAAGTCATCGACGTAAACCTCAACATTACGACCTATCTGGTCGTGGAAGACGAAGTCCATTAGACGCTGATAGGTGGCTCCAGCATTCTTAAGCCCGAAGGGCAGTTTCTTAAAAGCGAAGCACCCAAAGGCAGTGATAAACGCCGTTTTGAGGGCATCCTGTGGGTCCATAAAAATCTGGTGGTAGCCCTTGTACAGATCTAAGAAACAAAGTGTCACGTACCCCGTAATGGCTTCGGCCTTTTGGTCGATGGAGGGCAGAGGATAGCAGTCTTTCGGACAGTGCTTATTGAGATCGGAAAAATCAACACACATCCGCCATGCCCCACTGGTTTTTGTTACCATTACCGGATTGGATAACCAAGAGGGGTAGAATACCTCGAACAAGATGTCCGCATCCAGGAGTTGTTTCACCTCAACTCGAATGGCTTCATTTCGCTCCGGAGCGAATTTTCTCTGCTTCTGTTGGATTGGCTTTACGCTAGGATCTATGTTCAGCTTATGAGTAATCACCTCGGGAGAGACCCCGGGCATATCCAGAGGAGACCATGCAAAAACATCGGAATATTCTCGCAGGGTCTGAATAATGGCCTGATGTAGCCATGGCACATCCACGGCCCCCACTGTTACTGTCTGCTCCGGCTTAGAAGGGTCTAGCGGGATTTCTGCAGTGGCATCTGCTAACGAAGTACATTCCTGAGGTACCAGAACCGATGATGCCACTTGAAGCTGCTGTTTGGGCGGAACCTTGGCAGTCTTTTTGAGAGCCACATACATGCACTCTTTTGAAACACGCTGACTCCCACGGATGGCCACTTCACCATGCGGAGTGGGAAACTTTAGCGCGAGGTGATACGTGGAGCATATGGCTTTTGCTGGGGTGAGCCAGTCCCGGCCCAATATCATGTTATATGGTGATGGGGAATTCACCACATAGAAATCCACGAAGATTGTTTTTATCCTCGGATAAGTCCCCAAAGACGCTGGGAGAGTGATAATACCTTCTGGCTGGACTTCACCCTGGGTGAAAGTTTGTAGTGGCCCGGGGGCCGGCCGAAGTTGATCTCGAGAAATCCCCATTCTTTAGAAACAATCGGCAAATATAACACTCACCGCGGCCCCATTATCCACGAAGACCCGCCTTACCGTTATGTTAGCTACAGTCATGTCGATGACAATAGCGTCCGTGTGAGGTGTTATCTCCGGAACGGGGTCCCTATTCGTGAAGCTAACAGTCTCGGACTGATGGAGGCGTTTATGACGTGGCTCCTCGGGAGGAGGACGTCGAGCTTCTGCCTTTAATGCATGTCGTGAAGCCCCGGTGTGTAGGGCTCCATATATCACGTTTATCACGTGAGGGGGTGCGTTGTCCCCGGGTCCCCCCGGAGGAGGAGGTGGTGGTGGAAGACGTGGTTGCTGGCGATTGCCAGAATCTTGTCGTGTGATGCTATCATGGCTAAGCATGATGTGCCTAAAAGCCCCAAGAAAATTGGCCGGATCTCCTGTGCCATTGTAAGGTGGTATGGCTGGCCGTTTAAACCCTTCGGGAAGGGAAGTGGCAATGATTTCCTGGGAGAACGGTGTGATGATCTCTCCATTGGCATCAAGGCCCAGGATTCTATCCAGTTCAACGTTGCGTTGAACTCGCTCATACTCTTGAAGATCCAGAGCATGAGGATTTGCGTAGCGAACTCTTTTAGCCGCATTAAGTGGACGACGGCAATCAACATCAGAGGGTTCACCGTTGCGCGGCCGTGATTGATTAGAACTACCGTGGTCCTCGGAAGAACCAGGTCGTTCCCGTCGTCGATCCTGACGACCGCGGTGTCCCGGGTCCTGCTGATCGCGTGAGCGGGGTGGAGGCACCACGGGATTAGCATTATGGCCGGCAGGCCCCGCGGCAGGCCCCGCGGGACGTAGGCGATTAACTGCCCAATCTTGAAGAACATGTGCATGTTCTTCTAGGAAAGCCTGAAGCAGTTCTGGGGTAATTTGGATGTTTACCGGTGGTTGAACGGCTGCAAGATTAGGGTTTTGCGGGTCTTGAGGGGATGGAGGGTTTTGATTACCCTGATGATTGGACGTACTTCCTGCCGGCAATTGCCTCGGCGGCACAACTTGATCCACGGGTGGATCCTGATCAGATTGATCCCCGCGGCGAGCTTGATTCAAACGAGTCGTCACCAGGATCTTTGAATACGCTGGGACGCCAAAAAATTGCTTTTCGTTCAAAAAACTGTCTCTCGATTCCCACAGACGGCGCCAATTGATAATGCGCGATCCGGTAACTAAGAATCCCAGCGGAAATCAATGCAAGAAATAAGTAAAAACACACAATATACGTGGTTCGATCCGGAGATCTACGTCCACGGGCACAAAATAACCTCTACCGAGGTGTTTCTTTCACTAGTTCTTTGAGTTTACATGGAGTAATTCAGTACACAGAGTGCGAACCCTAATTCAGAGTTCTTTTCACCTATTTATACTCCTAAATCACAACCCTAACTGAATCCCTATAATCTTGCCCACCAAATCTGCATGGCAGTTGGGAAAAGATCATGGGCCTTGATTCACGGAACAAACCACTCGCTGGGTCGGCGCGCGTTCCTGGGCCTGCTGGGTCTACGCGTAGTGGGCCTTTACGCGCTTGCTGGGCTTGTGCATGCTGGGCCGATCAGCGGGCTCTGGCATAGTGGGCCTTGGTGTTAACCCGACCCGAGCTGATCGGGTTGGTGCTAACCCGACCCGAGCTGATCGGGTTATCCCTATCAGTTATCGTGCAATATTTTGGTATTGTATATAAGATTAATTACGTAAATATTCATAACTTTTAATCAATTATCATTTATAATGTGATTTTTTTTAATTGTAATTAATAATGAACAATATTTATAATTTTTTCAGTTCAATATACTCGAACAAATTTCTTATTGTAATTGCTGATATGGAGCTCAAAATTATGATTTTAACCAGCTAAAATGCATAGATGGAGTTGTACGAATTTTTTTAACCCCTAATTTAAATAGAAAATAATACTCCTTCTATCCTAAATGAACTTGTACACTTTTCTTTCTGGTACGTCCCAATCAAATTTGCACACCCTTAAAAAGAAAAGTTATAATACAATCTTCACCCTCAAAATATTCACCCTTAATCCACATTTGAAAAGTGAACATAAAAGCAAAAAACTATTTTCCTTAATATGTGTACATCTTTAGGGGTGCAAGTTCATTCGGGACGGAGGAAGTAATTTTTATGATTAAACCTAAGCATTAAACATTATCACTTTCATTTAATTAGGGGTTTATAAATATTATATGATTACACGTCTGTAACTGGGATAACCAAAACTTCGATTTCAGGCTCTATGTCAGCATTTGACGTAAAAATCTTACTCGAGAGTGTTGATTTGGAAAAATCATAAGTGATGCATTTCTATATTATATTTGAAAAATGTTGTAAATGATGATTGACTCAAAGACTATTAATCCTCGTATATATTGTGTAAATCAAATATATTAAAAAATCTGAAATGTCGTGGCGAAAAACAATCATATGTGACAAGGTATATGTTTTTCTTTTAGAAAATTTTAATCATATATGCATGGTAAGTTGGTTTTTTTTTTTTTTTTTTAATGTAAATTCTCTATTTGGACCTTCATTAGTTCTAGCAAGGTTGAAGCTCAAAGTATGGTGCATCTTCACCCTAAGTTAATTCGTTAGGAGAGTTAGTACTTAACTCGCTAGTAGTTATCCTTCCCAACCGCATTATCACATTTGTGGATAGAGTAGCATTTTTTATTATTTTATTTCAAAGAAAAAGTGAAACGAAGAGGAGATAATCTTAAAAGAGAAAAGGATTGAGCTTCGATGGTTCAATCGAGAAAAAATTGATATTAAAAAGAAAGAAAATGGAAAAAATGAGTGGAAATATATAAAAGACCCCCCACTGTTCGGATAACAATGTTATTACCTTTCTTTATTTTACATATGTCGATCTTCTTATATAAACAAAATAAAAACAGTTTCAAATAAGAAACTCTAAAATCTTCTCACCCAAACAAATTTACCTTTTCTGAAAAAATATTGTTTTTGGACATTATAGTTTAACAGTGCAATTCGTGTACTGTTAAATGATCATATATTTACTTAAAATAACATTATCTCAATACAATGGTAATTCCCCCACATTCAGTAATTATTGACAATGTCTATAAAAGGAGATATTCTTACAAACTTCCAAAATTAGTCCGAATACATATCCTACGTAAATTTTCCGCGCAATCAAATTTTTTCTTGATTGAAATTGATAGTAATTAGGGCGCTGATTCCGTGAACTACTAGAATAATGGTCTATTACTACATTAATTTTATGACACTTCAAATCTAATGTCTTTGTAGAGACTAATGTTACATTAAGCTATGAAGTATCTATTACTATATTAATTGTAATACTATTGAGACACTACAAAGTAAGTGCCTTAACATAATTCAAATAAGACACAAATTAAGTGCATTAGAAACTAGCTAGCAATTATTTGGTTTTCTTTTTTCTTTTTTTCTTTTTCTCAAAAAAAGGTTAGCTGAACAGTTATGCTGTATTTAATTTTATTCTTTTCTTTTCATTTCTAACCTACCTTGTCCATAGTCAAATGAAGTTTGCAGCTAATCAACACACAAATTTGTAATTTACCGGTTGTCTAATTATCATGCGGCATGCCTATTGTCCAAATTAATAAAATAAGGGTGAATAGATTTTTATGTCCATAAAGTTTCACCATTTTCTAGTCCATAAATTTTTATCATTTTTTTATATAAGGATATTATCGGTGGTTATTTTAATTTTGATCTTTTAACTTTTGAAATTCAACAAATTAGTCTTTTAACTTTCAAACAATCGGGCAGGTCGGGCCAAAATTTGATCGGACCTATAATTAGTTAGCCCTGTCCAGCCCATTCCTCTATAATATACTAAAATTATCGTGATAGCCTGGGGTTCGTCAGACTTTTAACCCATCGGATCGACTCATTTAAATATCGAGCATGTTGGACCGGTCCATCGGACCAGACCGATTTTACCACCAATAAGTCCTATAAATTTTAAATTATCCTTTATTTGTTTTAAACAAAAAAAATATCCTTTATTAATTCTTCGACTTACTGTAAGTCGGTCAATACCTCAATCTTATACTCCCTCCGTCCCAAATGAACTTGCACTTCTAAGGGTGCACACATATTAAGAAATTTTATTTTTGCTTTTATGTTGACTTTTCAAATGTGAATTGAGAATGAGGATTTTGAGGATGTAGATTGTGAGATAAGTTTCCTTTTTAAGGGATATACAAATTTGATTGGGACGTACCCAAAAGACAAGTGTGCAAATTCATTCGGGACGGAGGGAATATTATTCTTCATTAATTATTAAAAAATATTTTTGGAGAAATTTATTTATAATACGTAAACTAGCTTTATACTGCTTGGACATCCACATATCAAAATATTTTATCTGACTAAATATATTTCCTAATTCCTATACCATTACCATTTTTACATATTTTCATTTTGGTAATAAAACCCTTAACTATAGCAGTAGCTCTTCGAGCTTATCCAAGCCCTCTCCTTTAATTATCTTCCTTAATAGATCGGAACTCAAACAATCTAATTGTAAAATTTACTTTCTAGAATTTAGTTTGACCCACTCAAAATTACTGTACATCCAAAAGGAAGGGCAGCGCCGCAGCGGAAAAGAATTCCACTGACTGTGAGCGGGAAGAATGGAAACGGCGGGGGTTCATCCACGACTCCATATTTCTCTCCAGCAGTTTTTGCGCTCCTCCCTGTACAACGTACGGGCGCAGTTTTTTGTAGCATCGATCGACGAGTGAGAAAACTAGAGTTGAGGGGCATGTTCTTTTCACGACCTCTGTATGGGTTTCTTCAATTTCACAGAAAATCAATCTCTTTTAACTGTTATTATTTAATTTCAGGGGTGCGAATTCGCTTCGTTCAAAGTCTTTAATTGCTGATGAGGTACTAGATTTTTTCCCTCTTTCATTGGTTGGTATATCTTATTTGTTTGGTTAATACTTCCCCCTCCCTACACAAGCAAATTAAATAATTGTTAGCCAATTAGGTTATGTAATTCTTGTATTTCTTATTTGTTTGTCAATTAGGTTATGTGATTCTTTGATTGCTTAGGCTGATTTGAGATATGTTACACATGACCGTCTAGATTGGGGACTCGTTCTAAGCAAAACAAGGGATGGGTCTTTACCAACTTCAAAAAATTGATTTTGTGAGCCTTTATTTAAAATTAACGGTACAACCGTTGCTCAAGTGAAAATTAATTATGTACCATTTCACTTGTTATCTTTATTGTTATTCTTTTGTTAATTCTTATTAGTATTACTACTATTATTTTGTGTATGTGTAAAAACATGTTCTATTTTCAGCAATCTCGTATTCATTTTCCTCTTCAAGATAATCTTTGTGCACCAGAGAATGAGTACGTATTAGGCGGTCCTCTTTTGTCTTACGATGGATTGATTTGTTGTTGTTCTGCATTGTTCAGCATTGTTCTGCTCCTGCTAGTGTTGTCTATTCTTCACTCACAGTGGGATAAAATAAGTCAAAATCATGGTTTTCAAACTAAGTTTGTTGTTTGATTATAGAATTTAAGACCTATAGTTTTATTGAAAGTCTCAAATATGGTACAACATCCATAATGAGCTTAGATGTATAAGCTTATTGCTCCTGTATTTGCTTTTTTTTTTTTTTTTTTTTGTTCTCTCTTTCCTTGCTACTTTGTTATTCTTTCATTTTGGAGTTGTCTTGCAAAGGTCGAAAGAGAATGCTGAAAATCTTTGATCTTTAAAGGTAAGGCGATCTCGCAACCACCAAGAATCATGAAGCTTGAAGATCACCTCATCGTATCGTGGCTGATCTAACCAGCCAAATTGTGGCACACAAGTATGATTAACTTCTCATATGTGTTAGTACATCATGATTAGATAGTAGAACCTTTCTTCTTTTATTCTTTATCACATTGAAACATGGAATATTCCAAGCAGGTCAAGTTACAAGTTTTCGTGGGAAATGGGTATTGTTTTGTTATATTTAGTTTAATGGTTATTGCTTTAAGTGTTTGTTAGCATGTAACTTCCTATGATATAATTGAGAGTTACTGGTGTAGTATGAATTTTTCTACATAGGAATCCACTTGCGAACGAATATCACTTTTGTAGGATTTAACTCACTACATATACATGGAATGCATTTCCGTTTTATTCCTATGCATTAGCATATAATTATACTTGATCTTACATTAGATTGATGGATCATATATGTTGAAGTTCTATGACTATTGCAGACACATCTGATAACCTAAAATAATTCTATAACTTGTTCCTTACAACTGATGTCCTAGAATGTAACAAATGCTAGTTACTTTAATGTTCAAAGTGTTGCACATACAAAATTTATATATTATCATTTCACTAAGCATGGTTTTGCATAATGCAATTAGTGTGTAGAAAAACATTTATCTCAAGAGGATTGAGAAGCTCATTGGCTATCATATCCGCATAAGTATTTATCCCCTTGGCAGATGTAGCAACTACCAAAATGTATGTGTTGTTTGATGTTGTACATACATACTTTTACTTCTTATCATTCCTACTAAGCATGGACTGAAAATAGTTGGTGCGTGACATTATCCATAAGTTTAGGTTATCTCAAGCCAATGAAGAGGCTCACTAATTACCTGTCTTATCCCTGAAAAATACCTTTGGTGACAATCTTTCCCTCTTGGCAGATTTTGCAAATGGAGAAGCTGATGAGTCAATATGTGGTATGTAACTTTTTTTGCTTATTTTTTGTATAGCGAGACACTTGGTTCTTTAGTTAGATAGGTGGTTTGTGAATATCTTGATGTGTTGATAAATATTTCACAATGACTTTACATTAAATAGTCGAATTATACTTCTATCTCAGTTTTAACAGAGGACAAGTTCAAACATCTTGGATGCTTAGTTATTTTAGGATGATGAGATCTTAGAGGATTTCTGTAAGCCATACTTTTTTTGAGCAAATTTAGATATGAGCATGCTTGATGCTGTAGTTTTTGCATCAAAAGTTCTAGGTTGGCCTCTTCAGAACACAGCCTCTATCAAGGGACATATTGCTTGTAAGTATGCTAAAATAGCTAATGTTGGCACAAATTTTGCAAAGCTGCAGCACAAGATTGGTTTGCATCTTGTCAGCCCAAGAGTTGTCTTGCATCTTGTAGGGAAAAAACAGAAAGTAACGGTATGTGGGAACAAATCGTAAGGTAATTGATGGTGCAATCATTTTCCTTTTTCTTTTTTCATATCTATTACTAATATTGAAGCATGTAGATGTTTGTTCTTTGTGTTCGTCATGGTTTAATTTGTGGTGTGGTATAGAATGAGCTAAAAGGAGTGCACCATTGTCTCCAATCTCAAACTAGATGGAACTTTACAGTTTGAAATGTTTGAAAATCTATTGAGGATTTTGTAGACTAGCAGTAACGAGCTTTATTAATGAGAAGGTGTGTTGCACCTAGGTAATTTAGTGATCCTTGAGACATTCTTACGTTATGTTGATTACACTTTACTCTAAAGTCCTTCTCTATTGTTATGCACTCAGATTTTATCACTTATCTAGAAATCAAAGTGAGCAGGTCATAATCATGAAAAAAATTTCTAGTTTCTTCTATACCAGTTTGAGTGGCTACAAAAGGAGCTTGCTGAAGGGCTTGAATGAGACGTGTATCTGAGGAAACATTTGTATAAAGAACCGCTATGTCGGATTTCTCTTTTCAGGTAGCTTTTGAAGAGGGTAAGAATGAGTTTCTCTTATCAGGTAGCTTTGGAATAGGGTAAGAGTGAGTTTCTTGAATGATGCTCAGAAGAGCATGTATAATGCCAAAAAAGGAAAATGTTAGATCTGGAAGAAGGCCTAAGTCATCATCAAGTGCTAGGTGCATCCCAAAGCGTGGACACATAGGCTAGATTGCGAGACTACTTCAATGTGGACTGCTTCGCTTTATTGTCTTGACACATCTGCAAGTATCGACGCTCTTAGGAGACATAAATGCGAAGTACGGGATTCTTCTATCAAGGATGTTAATGGGATAACCGTGTTTCCGTTATATAGTCGACTGCTTGGCAGTCGGATGTTATATTCATTGTTGAATTTAATGTTAGATTTTGCATTTCAAAACATTCTTTACAAACATATTTTGGGCGTTTGAACTGTTGCCCAACTTTTGAGGATTGTAGTCTTTAGAAATACTGGTGATTTATTATATTGTAGTTAACAAATCTTGATCTTTAATGTAATGCCATTTTGGTTATTATTTTCTTATGCAATGCAAGATAAATATGTAAAACATTAGTTTGGATTATAGAAGAGTTATTTTTAATTAATTGCAACTACTCAGAGTAATAATGAGTCCATATATAATAATAATAATAATAATAATAATAATAATAATAATAATAATAATAATAATAATAATAATAAATAAATAAATAAATAAATAATTTATAATAGTGAAACTATAAGGGTATTCGCTATTGACGTCTCATTAACAACAATTGAAATTTAAAATTTATATTGTGACACTAAATATTGCATTATAATTTTATTACTTGGAAATTAAAATATGTATTAAGGCACTTAATATTGCATTATAGTTTTTAACAAATTAGTAACGTGTAGGATAAACTGTCTTTATCATGACACTTAATAATGCCTTAACAGGTTATGACCTAATGCTACATTAGAATAGGTGGCATTTTTTATAAATGTCACAATAGATAATATGTATTCACAAGTTAACTGTTAGGGCACTTTTCAGTGTCCAGAAAGATGTGAAATTTATTTTCGTGGTATTTTATACCTACATGGTTAATTTGATATGTATATCCTAGACGGGTCGAATAGTGACCCGTGACGTTATTCAAGGTTAGACCGAAATAAATCGGTCAATTTAGACAGGTCGAATAGTGACCCGTTACGTATTTCAAGGTTAGACCGTAACGGGTTGGTCAATTTAGCCCTTTTTGGTCAATTTGACCCGTCTAGACTAGACGGGTCAACTAGTGATTCATTACGTAATTCAAGGTTAGATCGAAACAGGTCAGTCAATTTAGTCTGTTTTGGTCAATTTGACCAATCTAGCCTAGAGGGGTCGAATAATGGCTCGTGGAGTCATTCAATGTTAGATCGAAACGGGTCGGTGAATTTAGGGTCAAAATTAAAATTAATTCATTAAATATGAAAACTGATAATTATATTGTGAAACAAGAATTAATATGATAAATATAATTCTAAAAAATATTTGGAAATAATAGATACAATAATACCTCAGAGACATGTAATTAGGTGTTTAATTAATCCTTAATAATGTTGGATTTTACAAATAATATTTACATAAAAACCTCCAAAACTGATATTGAGCAACTGATATATTATTAATGGATACACATATATTAATTAATATTTAGTTTAGTTTAGTTCATTTTAGTTCAGTTTAGTTTATACTTTTTCATAATATTACAAATATGTCATCTTGTTAACATATAAAAAATGTGACTAATTAAACATTAAACTAATCCTAACTAAACTAACACTTAAAATCCAAATCCCATCTAAGCCCAACATATGCCCAAATCTATCAGTCAGCCCAAAATGAATTCTCGTCTATCTCTCTTCCTTTCTCTCTCAAGAAAACCTAGTTTCTTGACAACATCAGCCTCGCCTCACTCTTCTTCGCCATTTTTTGTGGCTCCGAGCTTCCTTGTTCATTTCATGAATCACTCTACATGCTCTGATTTCTGGGTTTAATCCCACACACTCCCTCACAAACGCGACTTCTGTCTCAATTCGTTCTCTTCCTCGAAAAAACTTGATTCGTCCAAAAATACATGGATTCTTCAGATCTACACCAGATCTGGTCAAATCTCATGATATGATCTGAGAAATTCTGTTTTTTGCTTAAAGCAGCTCGATCTATTCCAGATCTGGTATTCATGGAGGTTTTTTTCAATGAATCCAAGGAGTGTGGCTTCGTTTATGATTCTGAAGATAGCTTTGTTGCTGAGACGCAGTTCGAAGAAGAGGGAGTGGACGCTCTCCCTCTTGGGATCGAGTAGCTCCCCCCCCCCCCCCCAACCCCAACTTCTGAGTTGTTTGCTGATCCAGAAATGAAAAGGCATTTCTATGAATGCCTTTCGATCTCGGTACCTTCGGTGACCAGGTTTATTCTCTTTTCTTTGGATCCGATTTATTGCTCTGCAATTGCTGTTTTGCGTGCAACCTAATGTTACTTGTTGCGATTCTTACTGTTTTTCGGAGTGTTTGGCTGGTGATGCCTTAATTTTATGACTCATGTAAAAATTGTGCTCCTTAGGGCTTGATTTGTTCTTCATTCTGTTGATTTTGGGGCGTGCTTAAAATGTGTTGTTTTTTGGGGCGTTTGGCTGGTGATGCCTTAATTTTATGTAAAGCTGATTAATTTATGGTGATGCTAGGGTTGCATGGCTGGTGATGCCTTAAAATTAAGTTTTTTGGGCTACTCATTTAAGCGATTAAACTTTGCTGATTTGCACTGCATTTCTGAAAGTTGTTGTATGTTACAGTTTTGTACATGTGAAAATCTGATTTTGTTGAATTGTTGAATAGTGGCCAAATCAAAATGATGTTGTTAATTTGTTGATTGATTATGTAGCTGTCCAACTGTAATTCAGTTTCAACACATTTTTATGTGAAATTGAGCAGTTTAGTTCAGCAAATGAGTAGCTTAAGTTGGTCATTTAATATGACCAGCTTAATGTTGCCATTTCTGAGCAGTGGGTAATTAGGTGTTTCCCGATGATGAAAGTATTCTGAGGGAAAGTAAAAAAAAAAAAAAAAAAAAAAAAAAAAAAATCGAAAAAAACAGATCTCATTGATTTCAATTGTTTACAGTTTAAGCAAAATGAACACTTTCATAAGTTTTTACACTGTAAACAAAACACAAAACAAACCAGATTCCTACTTTTAATCTACATGTAGCACAAATCAACCATTATCCCTTCAATGTCATATGCAACAGTTTTTTGTTCCTATTCTATGAGATGTTCAATTGATTGTCTTATGAGTTGTTCTTCAACTTCTAATGCTT
This sequence comes from Ajuga chamaepitys, assembly GCA_958295605.1. Classification (NCBI taxonomy): domain Eukaryota; kingdom Viridiplantae; phylum Streptophyta; class Magnoliopsida; order Lamiales; family Lamiaceae; genus Ajuga; species Ajuga chamaepitys. The sequence continues at coordinate 12,278,753 of OY282505.1, read as the reverse complement.
GTGGTAGTGTGTCAGCCGTTGCTAGAGCCGATTTCCCCATATGAGTCACTTTGTAATTATTTCCTCCTTTAGCTTTCATTATCTCAACCAAGCAACCTTGTAAGCTAAAAAATATGTAGTCTAACTTGATTGGTTCAAGGTCCTCAAAGGATTTGAGGACATTTGAAACCAAGTCATCCACATTATAACTCCTCGTTTCAATCTGCAAAGATTGAATGGCCCTAAAAAAGCCCAAATTCAGCACATTTGTATCTGGGAAGTTTGGTGGTTGCAAATCAGTTTAATGTCAAACCTATCGGCTGTTGCAGCCCTTCTAAAATCCGGATCCAAGTTGCTTAAATATGGCTTAGCATTGTCTTGTTGAATGATGATTGTTTTTCTTGCATGAGGTGGCCATTTGGCCTTAATTGCTGGAAGAACTAGTTTGTACAGCTATATGATGAAACAGAGTGTATGTTAGGAGCTGTTAATGTTAGTAATGTCACCAATTTTACCATATTTGTTGAAATTAACAAATGCGCTAAAATTGTGGAGACTTACTAACTCTAAACCACTAAGTGATGATTTTTTTTTTCTGATAGTGGGTACTTACTTGATCCAATATGCAGCTCTTAATAACTCTACTGTTTATAGAGTCGATTGTTTTTGTAACCAATGTGCCTCTAGCTCTATTTGCACTGTTTCTGATGGCCGGTTCTTGTTTTGTGAATGGGAAAATACCAATCTTCCCATCAAAAATAAGTTCCCCCGAATCTGAATATTGTGGCCTAGCCACTGCGCACATGAACATGACTTTTTGGATAAAAAGTTTGCTTTTACAGGCCCGGTAAGGGTCTTCTTCTGCAGCAAGCTTGTATGCTCTTTCTGTTGCCCTTTGCATGTAGAACCATTTTTCATCTATATGCACAATATTATGCATGCTCTCATATTTGCATTTTTGGGTGTTTGTGTCTTGATGGAAAAAACAAAGGCTGTATTTCAGCCTTTGCAATCTGTTTGCATCAGTGAGTGATGGTTTAATTGAGTTAGTATGGGCTTTGATCTTACCTACCTTGACTCATCTTCCTACTTGTGACTTGTTGACCTCTAACTCCTTAGCAAGTCGCCTTATGGTTCCCCTCTTTTTGAATGGTATCGCCTTCATGGCTTCTTCTCTAGTTTTTTAATGCTAGAAGAAGGTTGTCGGGGCCTTACCTCCGGAAAAGAGATGGGGACATCTGCTGAAACTTGTTTTTTTGCAGCCTGCCAAATGCACCGTATTGTCCGAACGAGACTCCATATGATGTTGCGACTTCACCGGTGATGTCGTACTTCAAAACGTCGTCTTTGTTTGTTTGAAAGAAGGCGTTGAGCTATTCGAAGTCGATCTGATGGAGCAAGATTCTTCCCCTTTTTGTGATTTGTCATTGTAATAGAATTTGAATTGTTACTGTTGTTGTAAAAAATCAGTCCAAAATACATTCAATGCATTTTGGACTCTATTTACAGAGTTAGGTGAATATGTTGTTGGGCTGTAATTTGAATTTTAGGGGGTAAATTTGAATTGTAAATCCCAAATTTTGGGCATTATTTACTGCTGTAATTCCACATTCTTTTAGGGGAATTTTCCCCCAAAAGAAATTCAATGTTAAAATTTCAATTTTGAGGTTTTTTAGTGTTGTTGTGATTTTTTTATGATTTCCAGTTTTTAGATTTTTTAATTGTTCATATGTTAGATTTTAACTAAGAAAAGGGAGGGAAGTGTTAAAATATTAATCCCTCCCTAAAAAATTAAGGGAATTTAAAAAAGTCAATAAAACATCACACTCAAAAACTTTTTCTTAAGCTCCGTGCCCGACCAACGTAGGCAAATTGGGCCGGGACGGAGGGAGTATATGCGGTAATAATCTTATTTAGTATATTCAACTTATCTGTGGTAATGATGTTAATTCAAAACAAACAGAGACCACTATGAATGAAGAATTGGTAATAATCATCTTATTGATCTTCTTCCCTGGTCCCACAAACCATGCAGCCCCCAACCCAGCACACAGCTAATTAAATCCGCCTCACCCACTGAACCCACCAACACCCCCAATCAATTTTCATTTCTATCTCTATTAGCCACCGAACCCCAAACCCATCTACCATATTTTTCGTCAACCTTCACCCACACCCCCAACCTCTTTTTGTCCGCTGCCCATCCCATGATCCATACCCAGGCCCTATTTTCTATCAGCCCTGCCCAACCACAGCTAAATCCTCGCGGGCCGCCGTCCATCCCCAACCTCAACCCCTCCCCAGCTCCAATCTCCACATATGCACGATTTGAAGCAAGATATACTTCCTCATTTTTGTTCAGATTTGAACAGATCTGGAAGATCCGGTTTCTATTCAGATTTGGTTCTCTTATTCAGATAAGTCCCTTTCTTCGAATTAAATTTTTCGTATGTTTCCTCATCCTCTTTTGTTTTCATTGAAATATAAATATTAATGGATTCGATTTTTTTTTTTCTTTTGTGGAGATTATTACTTGGACGAAGAAAAATCTCAGAATAACTGAAAATATATATTTTTATAGGTTGAACTGTTTTAAATTAAACCTTAATTTGTTTTTCAAAAAACTGAAAATGCTTTTAGTATTCCTTTTTACCGGCTAAAATTTGGTTAAGCGGGATGTTAGAATTTTTCAACAGCTTTTTAGGAGAGATGGCGGCCTTGAAAGGGTAATGGCATATATATATTTCTCGATCTTCTAATTTTATGTTATATTATATTTTGCTAATTGCTCTGAACCCTATATTGCAGTTCCACAAGACATGCGAGAAGAAACATCATAGCTGGTAAGGCTTAAAACCGATATTGTTCCCTTGCAATTCAAGAAATTAAATTGTAGTTGATTATTTGATTTTTATTATTTAGTAGTTGTTCTTGATTATAATCAGTATGTACTAATTATGTAAGGTTGATGTAATTATTGATGTTTGTAAAAATTAACCCAAGTGCAATCTTATCTTATATTTGTTTCGTTTAAATTTGTTATTAATGAAATATATATATGTTTGGTGTTGTTTTGGATTGTTTTCCGTTGGATTAGATCAGTTGACCGTTCAATAGCAATTGTTGTTGAGTTGTTGCTTTTTTTGAAGCAGATGATTGTCGTAGATATAATTTTTGTGAGCATTTGAATCTTACTCGATTAATAGTGTTTAAACATGTATGGAGATTTTTTTAATAGATATGTTACGTTTTGGAATTTCTTTTTCTAACAATTGATTTTTTTTGGAATTCTTTTAAATAGATTTGAATTTTGATCGAAAGAGGTTATATATTATTGTGAATTTGGTTACGTATGATTTGAAATAATTTATATCGTATTGATAGGTTACATATGATTTGAAATAAGTTATGCCGTTTTCGAATTCTTTTCAACAGATTTGGATTTGGTATTTTGGTTCAGCATACGTAGTTCCTCTTTTGGACACATAATCTGGTTGACTTTTTTGGTGGCATGTAATATGGATTGATTATTGCAGAAAAATAAGAATATGATGGTGTTTAGAATTAAAATAAACTCGAAGCTAAAATTTTGTAAAAGTTAGGTGTTAATAGCTTCGTAGAATAAGATTCAATTGTTTTTTAGAATAATAATTTTTTTTTATTTTCAGTGAAATATTGTAAACACATCAAAAAATAATATTTGGAAAAGTGATTTTAAGCTACAAGTAATAGTTTACAACCATATCCTTAACAACATTCCCATCAATTTTCACTATTTATTTAAAGTTGTTTGATCTAGATCTTGTTTGAGTAAACCGAAAAAATCATTTAGAATTAAGATATTTAATAAAAATCAAATATAATATGTTCTTAATATGATTTTATTTAATTTAATATAGTAAGAGCTGAACTGATTTTGATGGCCCCATCATATAGTAAATGTTGTTGCTTTCAACTAATTGGATATTAATTTTATCTGTTAGTGTCTTGGTAAATTTCTTAGAATCTAAAAGAAAAGTTAATAACATTCATTCCTTAAACCATAGCTAAGGAAAGAAAACAATTGCTAAGAAAGTGGACAAGCTGATAGAATTAATGCATCTCATATTTAATCTTTTTCCTTATATTTACTGATTCTGCTTTAACATTGTATTTTTTGTTATGCTCATTAATATCAATCGAGATTTAATGTGTACATGAATATTTGCAACTTGTGTGTTGCATAAAAGAAAATTCTCTATCAATTCAATTCAAATTGATCTCAAAATTTTATGAGATATGTCTAATTCTGGTATTTGAGTTCATATGCATTCTCATGATTATATCATCTTTCCTTGAATTATTAAAATTCGGGACTACTAAATATCATCTCAGACGGCTCTATTGACAAATATAAGGCTCGTCTTGTCGCCAAAGGCTTTCATCAGCGACCTAGAGTTGATTTTAAGGAAACATTCAACCCGGTGATAAAACCAACCACTATTCGAACGGTGCTTACCCTTGCGGTCTCTTCTCATTGGCCTCTTCGACAACTGGATGTCAGCAATGCCTTCTTGCATGGCAACCTTGATGTTTTTGTCTACATATCAGAACCACCGGACTTCAAAGATCCTTCACGACCTGGTCATGTTTATCTTCTTCGACGCTCTCTATACGGTCTTCGCCAAGCCCCCAGAGCTTGGTATAATTCGCTCTATGCGGCTCTTCAGAGTTTTGGCCTCAATCACTCCAAGGCAGACACTTCTCTCTTCACTCTTCACTCTTCACTCTGGTAGTGATCGGTTATATGTTCTGGCCTATGTGGATGATCTCATCCTTACGGCATCTAATCCGTCTCTTCTTACTTCTTTGACGACACACCTACAGTCTCACTTTAAAGTGAAGGATCTCGGTCCATTATCTTATTTTTTGGGTGTCGAAGTTGCCACTTGTAAGGAGGGTTCGTTTCTATCTCAACACAAGTACACTGTCGGCCTCCTTCGTCGACACAAAATGGAAGGTGTAAGGCCTGTGGGCACTCCTATCTCATCTAAAATGTCACGTTCTACTCGCTCGATTAATCCCACTGAGTATTGGAGTGCAATTGGCGGTTCACAATACCTTACGGTTACACGACCAGACATTGCCTTCACAGTCAATCGCCTTGCACAATTTATATGTCTGCCCCAACTGCTGAGCATTGGACCTCTGTGAAGCGTCTACTTCACTATCTTAAAGGATCCCTTCATCATGGCCTCCTTCTTCGACGCACTAATAAACTCGTCCTAACCGCTTATTCAGATTCTGATTTTGGTGGTGATCTCTCTGACTGTAAGTCCACCTCTGCTTATATCATTCTCCTTGGCTCCACACCTATTCTTGGCACTCTCAGAAGCAACGTGGAGTTGCTCGTTCATCGACTGAATCCAAGTACCGCTCTCTGGCCACTGCTGCGTCCGAAATATGTTGGCTTCGTTATCTCTTTGATGACCTGCGTCTTTCTCTTACTACGCCACCATCTATTCTCTGTGACAATATGGGGGCCACTCATCTCGCTCTAAATCCGATTCTTCACTCCGCATGAAGCACATTTCCATTGATCTTCACTTTGTTCGGGATTTAGCTTCGAAGGGAGTTCTCTCAGTTTCCTACGTCAACACATTGGACCAACTCGCTGACCTCCTAACAAAGCCTCTACCTCGTGCTTGGTTCCAATTGCTATGTTGCGAAATTGTTATTGCTAACGCCACATCAAATTTGCGGGGGCGTATAAGGAAAGATTATAACAAATCTTCCAAATCCGGCATAAATCCGTGATTCCCTTAATTATGGCATTAATAGTTGACTTTGCATTTTTAGAATAGCATCCCTCTGTATATTAATGGTGTCATCTCTGTTTTTGAAAATTAATGAAATCAACTTATACAAACTTCATATGCAAGAACTTGTGTTATTTTTATTTAAAATATGTTTTATCTAATTGATTTATTTCTTTTTACTTGTTCTAGTCGGTCTATAATTAGTTTGCAATTGTGATTGTGTTATGATTTTTTTACATTTACTTGGTATAGCCTAAGAACAAGCTCAATGAAGAACCCTCTGATGGAATTGAGTTGTATAGATGAAATCATTGTTCAGAGAATGGCACTTGGAAATTTGATGAGGCAAAAGAAAGTTGGGTAAGTTACTTAAATTCATTTCTTTATTGAGAAATTAAGTTATATATAACTTCTACATATCGACATAATGAAAAAGGAACTGATGATCATGAAGCGCGACCAACTCATACAAGAAGGAATTCCAAAGACCGACGATGAAATTGTTCTTGAGGTCCTAGGCCATGGATCAGTCTACATAAAAGGCCTCGGGTATAACCCGAAGCCACCAAGCAAATGTAACACAACATGAGAATCAACCGGCCAGTATTTGCAGCAGGAACTTCAAAAGATAAAGAAGAAGAAGAAGAAGAACCAAGATTCTCAATAACAAGTCGATGAGCTCAAGACACAAGTGAATGAATTCCAGAATGAAGTGACCGGTTTGAAAGACAAAATGGCTCAGCAAAGTGAAATTGTGGAAAAACTTATGGCTTATTTGCAAAGTATTGGAGCAATGCTCTAAAACTTGTAAAAGGTTAGCTTACTCTCTTGTTGAAATAATGAATTTTTTTCCCAAATACTGATAATAATGAACAATCAAATTTATATATTGCTCTTTGAAAAAAAAAAATGTCTTTTTAGATTTGATGCGTTGGTGAGGAAGCTGAAGGACAAGACGGTTTTGATCTTTATCAATTTAGAGTTTGGAATGAGTGATGTTTGAAGATTTATTTATTTATTTATTTATTTTTTTTTTTTTTTTTTTTTAACAATCATGTTTCTTTCATTAAGTGATGTTTATTTTGGATGTTTATGTTGGATATTTTGAACTTCTTTAGCCTATTAAATAATGTCATTCTACTTAGTATTGTTACTTACTGATTTTATTTTTTTCTCCTGTTAGTATTGTTTATTTAATGCACTTATAATTTTATAAAGTAATACATATTTTGTCAATAAATGTTAACTATGAGTTATATGTCACCATAAGAACCATTTAGTGAGATTCGATATTTTTATCGCTAGAATTATATTTTATGACGAATTGAGTTGCTAACTATAAATCTATTTTACATCATAAATTAATTTTTAGAAGATGGTTTGAAAAAATTGTCTCTAAATATTAACAAAACGTGACAACTAGTGCATCATCGTAGATATTTATATTGGCATAAAATGTAGCTTGTGACCAGAAATCCCTTAATAATGACAAAATATATCGTCATCATATGTATGTCATTGATGACGGTTTATATTCCCGTTACTAATACAACTAAATGATGACACACTACGATGGTCACTACATGTGCTCATGTAGTGACATCAACTTTTTTTGTCACAAAATGCCATTTTACAATGACAAAATATAATGTTGGCTTATGCAAGCTTTAGCGACAAAAATAATTTTTGTACTTAATGTAAGTTTATCGTGACAAGACATCTCATCACCAATTGTATGCATTAATGATGGTGAAAGGTTGTTACTAAATGTTAACTGTTGCTGACGAAATTAATCGTTATCAAATATATTTATAAATAGTCGAAGGAAATTTTGTAACTACAGACTAACTCTATTGTGACGAATTATTATAAACATGATAAAATAATATATATATATATATATATATATATATATATAGATAGATAGATAGATAGATAGATAGATAGATAGATAGATAGATAGATAGATAGTTATGACGATGAAAGTGTCGCCAAAGTTTGATGAGTTGAGTATTTCGATGATTTTCGTCACCAAAATTTGATAATTTAATGACAAAAAATGCAATTGTCATATTACATGTTCCCTTTCAATAACGAAATACAATATTAGATGACAAATTTTGGATGAAATAGGTGACGAATTATGCGTCACTATATTTAATAAAATATGGTGACAATGACATTTACCATCATTGAAACACATATTTTTTGTTACGAATTCAAATATTGTCACATATACTTAAAACCACAGACATACCATGACGATCATTGCAATATCACTCAATACTCTAGTGACGAAATATGACTTTTATATGACAAATTTTATTGTCGCGAAAGCTTAGATTTCTTGTAGTGAAATCATAAGTTAAAAAAAAAAATACATTTTACAAAAATGCATTGTGCGATTACACACACATGAGAAGTTGGCGCACTTCAGCGCTCAATAGTGGTGGCCGACCAATGGCATGTAAGCAAAACTTATCAATGACTAAAATGTGGCAATTTCTCTAGTCCCTTATGTATTCTTGCAAAAAAGAAAAAGAAAAATGGAAAAAGAAAAGATGATAGTTCATTTATACAGTGGAGTGTGCATGCCACATGTAGTGTATGTTACTTGTTCAATCATAGCACATAAAATGCATCACATATTAAAAAACACATAGAATGGAGCTCACATCATATCCTTATGATCAGTGACGGACCTAGAAATTTAGGTGAGGGGGGCCTATTTGTAGACGAATCTGGGAGTTCGTCTCATGCATTTTTTTAACTATGCTCATGTGATAATTTTTTACCAAATAGGAGGCAGATACTGAGTATGCTAGAAATCAAATTATTTAATATAACTAGGCCGTAAACTTAAAATATTGAATAAATTATATTAGAAAATAATATCTTAGAAAATTAAAGGAAGACTACCGTTGTGCGCCCCCTAAATATAATCAACTGTATAAATACAACTAGAAAAGTACTAACAATTTTGATAAAATCAATAAATTGATTTATCACAAAAAGAAAAAAAAATCAAGATATAATGTATATATTCATTTTATTTTCTAACATATTTATCTCTATTGTTTATACATAACAATACATTCATCTACTTTAAGTTAAACAATAGAATTATTTATTTTATTTAATTATGTTATATTAAAATCGACTAAAATACACATATATAATATCACATTGTGACGGAACCAAGGGAAACACACATATATAATAGCACATTATATCGGGACCAGGAGGCCACTGTCCGTCCCTGCTTATGACACATAAAATAGATCTCGCGTCAATAGAATGTAGGGGGCACCGCATATTACGTTTTGCTTCATTTGGAATAATCATTTCATTACATCATGCCTTTAAATCTATCATGAGCTAAACACAAAACTTTTTTGGGTCTGACATGGTAGAGCGATCTTGGATGTAGTTCCATAGTTGAAACTTAATGAAAAAATATCATGACTCAACTCAACGAGCAAGTCTAGAGGAAAATAGACCTTACTCTGATACACACTATAATGCCCCATTTAAAAAATATATATATATATATATATTATACAAAAATTTTGCAAAATACCTTAAACCTATGGCCTTATCACATTTCTTGAATTTAAATAAATATAAAATAACCTATAATGACCCATGAGTTACGATAAAAAGATACATAACTAAAACATCGTTCATGTACAAACTGACAAAAAAAAAAAAAAAAATTAGCACAACGAAAATGATCAATTTTGAATAATCGAGTCAAAAATCTATTGCAAATATAAATAAATAGACCTGGAGTTATGACAAAAGCATATTTTCCACGCACAGATGATTAATAAAAGTGAAGCAACTATATAAAGTTATGAAATGACCTTAAAACTAAGTAATATAGACTAAACACATAACGGAAAGGGCCCCACACATCCATCATCAATTTTCCACGTCAAAATCTGAATTTTTGCTCGTGTCATTTAACCTACAAAATAATTTGAAAATGATGGGAGTGTGTGCTTGAAATGCACCATGTGGGTAACCTCATGATTGCTTAAGTTAAAGGCTTCATGTAACTCATCATAGCATGACATATAAAACATAGAATTTAATCCATAACATCAAGCGTGCCTGATACTTCCCGGAGTAAACTCAACATGGGCATCATATATTTGTGTGATCCCGACAATAGGTTGGTGCATATCCATAATAGGGCAAGACAAACCTAACATAGGAAGGTTTTATATCTAACTTATGGTAAGTTTAGCCATACCGTTGAGAGGGTATACCCATCAATATAGGGTGGTGTATGTTCGTAGAGCATATCTTTCATGATAGGGCGGTATGTACACTAAGCCTTAGGCAGGACAAATCTAACACAATTGGGCATCCCAATTTGCAGATATATTTCTGGCCGAGGGCAGGGTACACCTATCATGATAGAGCACATGTTGTCTGCATATCTGCAACATATAATAACATATATCTAGCACATGTAAATCACATATAACCTTAGCAATCAGAATATGAGAATGTTTAAACTTATACGAGAGTGAAAGTTAACCCACCTCAATGAATGTTCGTGATTTATGTGACTATAAGACCTTAACTTTCTCAAAACTTTATCAACTTTCTTGAACCGGCCTACATTAGCAAGATTACAGTCTTGGTATTTCGTAATAAATTCTAAATTATAAGATAAGCTTAACTAAATTAGAACAGAACTTCCCTGAAGCTTAATGATGCTTGAGAGGTAAATAATGGCACTTCGGCCGAACGGGAGGGGCTTGTCCGTAATGTACAAAAATGAGGTCCCTTTGTAAAATTTATAAGTTTAAAGTTTAATATAGACTATTTAGGGAATGTGGGGTTGTTCTATGTAATTTAGGAAGCTTTGAGAAAATTGGGTAGACTTGAAAAATATATAAGATTATTTTGGAAAATGTGGAAAAGCTTAGGGATTAACTTAAAAAGAATGGGCATTTTCTATTAGTTCTTGAAATCCTCTAAATGTCTAATCAGCCCCCAACATGTTATTAAATCTAATGTGCACCAAGCAAGTTTTAGTTCTAAACTAATCTCGCCCTGGCAAATGACGATAAGGGATATTCAACTTATAATTATGGAAGCCCATTACTCATTCCAACCCAGTGCAGCTGCCTATAAATCACACTAATTAATATCTAATTTAAACAACTCTCTCATCTATGAGGCCCGACCCATTGTTATTATTGAACTTGAAGTAAAACCCAATCAAACACCTCAAGCTCAATTCCCTCCCAAACATAATAACAGCACAAACGCCAACTCCTACCCCTTCTTCTCCACTAACTAAAACAAGACACATATAAACACTAAATACATATACACAGCTACAAATGTAACAGCCTACTAAAATACTCACAAAAAACTTGTATCGGCGATATTACGCCTATCTCACCGACAACCTCACTACTCTGCTCTCTATCACACTTTCAAACACAGACGTACACGGTGCACATCACACTCTCACACTAGGACTCTAAGAAAGGTCGGGGAAAAGGAATTTTAATTACGGCTAAGATTTAGTGTGTCCAAGGTCTGTAATTGGACGGTACAGTCTTCTTCCCCCCATTCCTCATTTTATCAAATTAAAGGCTTAAAAGATTGATTTTTCTGAAAATTGATTTGATTAACCCGTTCAACAAACCGAGAGCTTCAATTTGGTAATTAAATGTGCTAGTGGCAATGAAATGAATGAGATCTACTAGCTAAACTAATCATGCTACAAATTAGTCCAATTAATGTAGAAAAATTACTTGATATATATATAAAACTCATTGTTAAATCTCAAGTTCTAAAATTATAGCGTAAAAGTTATTAAGATTATAAACTATAATCTACAAAAAAAAAAAAAAATTACCGAATATAATAGCTAAAGGATTTTCTTATGTGTTACAAAGGTCATCCTTTTATTTTTTCCAGATAATTGACTTCTAATTTATATACATTTGTCGGACTATTACATTTATACATTAATTTTTCCTTTTTTAAAAAAGAAAATAGCACTAGTATATTACTAAATTTAATTTATTGATTATTTGTATTCTTACCAACAAAATATATATTGCATGTTTTGTATTTAAAATGCAATACATTGTTAATAGTTATAATATGGTAGAACCTATATTACTGGTTGAACCTCTAATCAGCAGCAAGATTAGTTTGGTCATTGTTCTAATTATAAAACCATTGCTCACTATCAACTAAATATATTTATATAATATTTAACTATATTAACTACTACATCAATATGTGTAGAATTAATTATAGGTATATATTTGTGGACTTTCTTTTCCGCTTGTAAGAAAACTTCTGTAATACAATTTTTAATGGAAACAAAGAGGAAATGCTATTTTAACTCTAAGCTCTAAGTCAAGCTGATTTTCTGCACATTATTAGAAATCATCAACCTTCTATAATCTTATGCAAAAAAAAAGAGTACTTTTTCTTTTTAGAGAAAAAGAAACGCTTCGCTTTTGCAATACTTTTATGGTTTTTATTTTCCGGTTTCTGTTACTAGGCAAAATATATAAATAAATCCCAAAGTTTCACGATTTTAATGATATAGTACAACTTTTTACTAATTGCTTATTAAATCATAAGCTAAGAAAATTTTAACAATTACAGCCTCCGTCTATTTTTTGTTAAATGTTTACCTACTGCCTGACAAACTTAGATAGTGGAAATTACTAATAAAAAAAATTATGCTAACTCATCTACTTGATAACTTTCCCCAAGAACACTTATTCACTAAAGAGAGGGAATCATCAGTATTAAACCCAATAATTCACCTTTCCTTTTCCATAATCACAAAGCACTAAACATACCAGATAAAAATACCAATCTCTATCTTTTTTGTTTTCCTTGGAGAAGAAAAATAAGTTAGGTCTTGTGGTCCGCACCCAAATTTTGTCGCTCGGTTACTTTGATGAAGGAATCTCCACCGTTTGATTTGCCATGATGTAATTTCGTATACTTATTCCATGTATTTAGAGTTTGGGACATAATACTCTTAAAAGATTTGGGTTATACTAATTACATCGAGAATTGTTTTGGACTAGAAAACATGAGGATGAAAATGTATTAGATATGTGCACATTTTTAAATGTGTACAGTGATTTGTGTAGTAGTGTTATGGATGTTGGTAGTGGGGAGAAGGAGCTCATGATGCAAGTAGCTTCCAGATATTTATGAGCGATGGATGTAAGAGGATGAAATACGTACTAAATTTGTGTAACTAATAAAAAATTGACAAGTTGTTATTAAATCAGGAATGATTGAAAGGTTATGCTAGATTTGTTAAAAATGTGCAACATTAGGATATATTTGTATATTTTGTATTAATACGTTTTTTAGTAAGCATTGTCATGTGGCCGCTACATGGACTTCCATCTGCCATGTAGATTAATTTAGAAGGAAATATAGACGGGGGCTATAATTGTTAAAATTTTGATAGATTGTGATTTAATCATCAATTATTGAAAGGTAGCATTATATTTACAAAAATTGTGAAACATAAGGATATATTTGTGTATTTTACCTTAGTAATAACATCAACGACATCATGCGTTGAAACTATGTACCTTTACGACTTTACCTAGAGGTCAACCTCCATATCTTCAATACCGGATTGCTCTACTACTCAAATTCGGATCTTCTACAATATTTGATACAATATATTTTACGTGATTGCACCAATATTTGATACATAATCAATGATTATTTAATGATTATATTATATTATCCAAGTATAATGTATTGGTACAATTTTTATAGAAAATATTGCACCATTAAAGAAGATTGGAATTGTACATCACATAGTGTTAATATATTCACTGTTAATGAGTAGAGATATCATCCTTAAAGTTTGTTTAAGTAATTTACTTCTTATTATAAGATTTTGACACATTTATGGAGAACATATTAATACAAGTCAACGGTAACTACGAGAGCTAGACTGCAATATAATACCATTTTATTTCTATTCTGTAAGCCAATTAATCCAATATTAGGACTGGGGCATGAGAATTTATACGGGGCTCTGTTATTGAGGTAATTATTGACCCTCCTAAATTATGTCTTCTATCCGGCCCAACGTAATGTAGTAAACGAGTCCACAGAGCCCAGTAAGAGTTGAAAATATTAGTCTACAACAATAGTTCAAATTGCTTTCGCCAAGTGTATTTTGCTAATGAGGCGTTGTGTTTTGAAACTGGACTATTTATTTGGAGCAAAACATGTTTCTAAAACCGGACTATTATATGGACAGAGGGAGTACTATATTATTCTAGTCACACACACACATATATTTCGCCCCCTGCACTTTCAGTTAGTTATTGTACACTTTTATTATCGTTAACTTTTACAAAATGTACTTTATTTTACACAATTACGCTCCGCCTATTTTATTTTTTTTGGTCATTACTCCAGCTTTTGTTTTGCTGGTAAATTTTATAGGAATTAAAGTGTAGAAAATAGTGCAGGGCAAAAACCAAAGTTAAAAGGCAGAGTACAACTACATGCGGCAAAACATGTTTTTCCCCCGAAAATGAAGAAAAGAATGACGGGTGTTAGCTAGTATTTACGATGCGTGAACTTAAGCGTGAAGTTTGTTGACCTGCCATAAATGTATTAGGCCAAGAAACACACTTCATCTTTTTTCTGCAGGACTATACAGTGATTTAAACCAAGCAAAAACACCTTCACCCTTAAATGTGTTCTGTCCGTTGAGGTCTGCTATGTTGAATCCCCAATTCGAAACGTGTAAGACAGCTTCCTCAAAAACTGGCTTTGTGTTTGCCTAACGAAGGGATTCTTCAATGTCTCTTTGCCAGAATTGTTGGAAAGTTTTGTCCTCTATCAGAGCTCTATCCTAGATCGTTCATAGATTTTGATGAGCATCATTCAGAATTTATCGGATCTATTCTTTATGTAGCAAAACTATCAAACAAAGATGATTATTGAGTCTTTCTTGATTGTTGTGTTTGAATTGAGGAATTTGAAATTTAAGATTTTGAAATGGAAGTATTTCAAATCACTAAATTTACTCGGCCAATCACCGAAATGTTTGCAACTATAAGTTTCAAGATCAACAAAATCATCAATCTAAACACAACCTCAATGCTACAAGTGTATTTTTTTCATAGGTCATAAACACTAGCCACAAAATCAAGCAGGATTTTAAATACCAAACTGAGAAATCGAAAAGTATGGTAGTTTCTAAATAAGGTCACCCACCCTCTCTCCTAGTGAGACGGCAAGCCAAGCCTCTAATTGACCATAATTTCCCAAAAGGAAGCTTTTCCAATAGAAGTGTGGAAGTAAGTTAAGAAGTTTCCGAGCCAAAAAGTACATCATTTTTCTCTTTACTATCAATTTCCCCCAGATTCTTCGGGTCTCTTCTTTAGTGAGTCCGATTCATTGGAGCAACCATTATAGCACCTAAAAATCCAAACGAGAAGAAAAAAGTCCTCTTAGCAGGAGAAACTGGCCAATAGTTCATTGTAAAGAAGAAACCAAGAAACCAAATTTTGTAAAATAAACATTTGATAAAGGGCGTCTGATGAACTGAACCGCGGTTAGTAGAGTTACTAGCAACCCTATTGGGAATGTAATGAAGGGCAACCCAAGCATGTTTGCTTCCATTAGAAAATCCCAGAACCCAGAATTTTAAGTAACATTGAGAGCATACAATAGGCGTAACATATCCACAGCCGACGACTTAAGATCACGAACTTGATGAGGATCACTTTCACCGGAACCAGGTGATATTGTATGTCACTAGTCAAATGCCAAACTCTTGCAGTAAGGTATCCTTGAGGCCAGGAATCCCTATTTTCATAAAATAGTTGAGTGCCCGAGACCCAAAAAAACATAAAAAAGGGAAAACAAGCCAAACATTTTAGCTTATTGAGCACCATTAGTTTAGTAAGATTAAGTGTTTAATAAAAGATAACCTGCAAGTCGGGAAGAAAGAAAAGGATGGGGAGCAATGATTGAATATCTTACTTGGTCAGCTCAAAACTTTGTTCTTAATATTCCAATCGTCTTCCATTGGGTAGCAATATAAGGTCAGCACTAGTTGGATGCACCATCATCTTTTTAACCAATTGAGTTGTAGTGTGTAGTATTTACAACTAAACCGTACCAATTTGTTCGCTCTTATCAAATAAACAAAATACATCTTCATCATTCACAGATATTATTTTCTACTTTTTCGAGTTGCTAACTCAAGGCCAAATTATGGCAAATAATTTTTTACTTTTCTTTTCTGCTAAAAAATCTAGATAATTGCAGATTCAAAATTGTTGATAAAAAGCGAAAACGCCGAAAAGTGACAACCTACTCACAATTCATTGAGACCAGTCTCAATGATAACTAGACACCATTAAGTTAAATAACTCTATCCCACAATGCTTCTATCCGAGTTTTACCACGTCAACTAATCAAAATTGACTGTGAATAAATATTTGACACTGAATCAAGAAAATCAAGCGAACATATCTTCAAACAATTTCTAGTAACAACATTCAAGTGATTGGTTGGACCAAGTTTCTGTTACAGCTAGATGTATAAGCAACTTCCTTAGAACATTCAACAATATAAAGAATATTCTTCATATGCATAAACAAGTAAGTTTCATCAGATATGTCATAGATTCTTGAAGCAGAGTATTAGCTAAATAGTAACAAAATGTTTCATAATGAAAATTTACATACACTCTGCTTCTTTAGCCACCGATATTTTCTAACTTACACAACATAATAAACACTCCATATCATCATATAAACAAGAACAAAATTTAACAGTAAAAATAAGTAACTAATGACCTGCAAGAAAAAAAAAAAAAAGAAGCGGACAATGACGATCGAAGAAGGAACCGGATCACGATCCTCCGACAAAAACTCATTCAGAAATATCAATTTCCCCAAAATTTTCAAATAAGGTCCCTGAAACTTTCTCGTATTTACTGAATCCTCCCGGTACATTCTACTTCACTACATCCTTCACCCCCGTTCCCAAATTCTACTATGGGAGGAGGAACTGTAACGGTGCTGAAACCTCTAATCCCCAATCTCCGCCGCCACCAGCGCCGGTGCTGCTCCACTATGGGAGGAGGAACTGTAACGGTACTCGTTTTTTTTCCCAACATCCCCATCATGAATACCGGTATACTCTCTCATCCACTCGGCTGACTCTTGACTTCAGACATCAACATAATTCAACCACCCAAAATTCTACAATGGCGAAAGCTTCAATTTTCTCCAATCATCTACATTTAAATAATTATATATACATATAAGTATTTTTTTTCTTTTACTTGATCTTAGTCTTAGTATGAAAACAATAGGTAAAGTTGCATAAATTTAAAAATATTTCATCCAGAGATTATAACAGTAATTATTGCTCCATAATTTATTATAAATATAACGTAAGGAAAAATAACTTTCTTATAAAATAATAGGGAGTGTATATGCATGAGCTATTAGTGTTTTCATTAATGGATATTGAGAAGGTGGGGCCCAGAATACAATTTTGAAGAGTCCAAGGGTCGTGGTAGTTGGTTAAGATATGGAATACGTGGTGCAAAGGCCCGAATCATGCCAGCTTAGCAGGCGTGGCGTCGTAGTGGGGTTGAGGGACCCACACCAGTGGTTGCATCGTGGCGGAACTCGCGGTGGGTTAGCCATCATGCTCACTAACGGTCATTAATCGGTTATTGCCTGTCTCGGTCATTTATTAAACTGACAGCAAATAAATTAGGCAAATTTAATGAATGTTGCATTGTTCACCAATATTTTAATAAAGTATAGCTACTTTTTGCCTATTTGATAAATGAAATCGCTCATGCAGTAGGCAACACTATGTATGATGCCCCTTCATGAATGACGCCACTTCATGAGCGGCACTATATTGAACATATATTTTTTTCTTTTTTTCCTAATAGAGTAGGTGCTTGAACAAATTATAGCATATAGTATAAATAAATTAATCGAAATAAATTGACACAGGGGCAGCAATATCCTAAAACAGCATATGTGACACAATGACTTTTACAATTAATCACCACATCATATTGGAATTTGCATATTGTAGAAATTTGTATGAGACAGGCAATATATTATTTGACCACATCAACAAAAACAAAGGCAAACTGGACTGACATAAATGAATAGGAATACTGGACCAGCAACCGCCCTAGGGACTACAAGGGCAGTTGAAATACATATTAGTATTAGGACTACCCGATTTCTATTACAATAAGTTGTCCACCAAGTAAAATTGGTAATTTAAGAGAATATGGAAGTGTGGTTCTCGAGATAGCCTAAAAATACGATCCATTAGCCATATCAACGTTTCTACCTCATCTATATATGCTCTGAAAAAACCCTCATGCTCCGCGAACCTATCGGCCCATTGTTGTTCATTAGTATACAAAATGTTGTCATCCTCGCCACAAACTACTACTTCCAAGCACATCATTTTGTGGAACGTGACGTGTCTTTTTATGAGCCACTTTATATGAGCATTTATATCGGCGATTTAGAATAACCTTTTTCATCCATACTCCTCCCTCATTCGACACCGAATGACGGTAAAGCTCAAGTTGTTGGATTGCACCCCACCTAGAACCCAATAACCCATTTCCCCTCGTGGTGTAGATAGGTTAATATGGAAAAGGGCAAATTTAATAAGCTGCAGCACTGTTCACGATTGAATTAATATTAAAGTGTGTTTTTTTCTATTTATCAGTTTAAGTGAACTCGCCTGTGCCACAGGCGAGTTCACTTAAATCTGACACCACCTGTTCAATGTCGCCCCTCGCAGGGGCGACTTCTAAATTTCTTTTTCTTTTTTTTTTTTTCTTTTGGGTCCATTATGATCTCGTCTGTGGGAGGGGCGAGATCTAATTTGTTTTTTTTTTTTTTGGGTTAATTGTGATCTCGCCTGTGGGAGGGGCGAGATCAGGTATTGCACTGTACACTTATACCTAAAGTCGCCCCTGGCAGGGGCGACATCTATGTATTTCAATTTTTTTTTTTTTTTTTGGCTCATACGTGAACTCGCCCCTGGGAGAGGCGAGTTCTGGACAGGGAGGCGGGCAAATTTAATAAATTGCAGCACTGTTCACGATTAAATTAATATTATAAGTGTGTTTTTTTCTATTTATCAGTTTAAGTGAACTCGTCTGTGCCACAGGCGAGTTCACTTAAATCTGACACCACCTGTTCAATGTCGCCCCTCGCACGGGGGACTTCTAAATTTTTTTTTCTTTTTTTTTGGTCCATTGTGATCTCGCCTGTGGGAGGGGCGAGATCTAAATTTTTTTGTTTTTTTTGGGTTAATTGTGATCTCGCCTGTGGGAGGGGCGAGATCAGGTATTGCACTGTACACTTATACCTAAAGTCGCCCCTGGCAGGGGCAACATCTATGTATTTTCATTTTATTTTAATGTTGCTTATGGTATATATATAAGATTAAGATTAAGATGTAAGATTAAGATGTATCGAGTATAGTCGATGTTTAAATTCTGTTACTGAAAAAATATAATATTTAGGTTAATCATAAATACTTAAAATATGAAATAAATTTTATGCAATTATTACAAATAACTTGAAAAACACAAGATCTAATATTCATGACCAGTCCCGCAACGAGTTTTTTTCTGTTTCGTTTAGCTCTCCCTCTCCGCTCCTCGATAGAGGCATCGGATTCCGTGTTTTGGGCGCGTTCTGATTGACCATCATCTGGTGTGCCGATATTCAAACTAAACGTTGGTCGACCAGATGAAGATGATGTTTGACCTAAATATGGGATCGAAGACGTATTGAATTGTCCTGGATGACCTGCCCAATTTGGTTGGTGAGGAAAAACTGGTTCAGTTGTTGTGTAGTTGCCGACTTCCAGGAGCGAAGTGAAGGACTGATCAAACCGCATTGAATCACGATGAGGAGTGAAAAAATCTTGTTCGTTCACTATTGGAGGCACATAGTAGCCTGACTGCATGTCCACACTAGGATGCTCATGAACGGTGGAATGTGAAGGCCCGAGGACATCGCCTGACACAGACCTAAATGGATGGGTACTACGCGAGGTAGTACCACCAGCTCGTTGTCCGAAGTTAGCACGTGTGGACGTACTACATCTCCTCCCTTGTTGGGGTGCGTCACGAGAAAAAATTCTAGCGGAGAGGAGAAAAATAGTTATGGTGATTTTGAGTTATCACGACAGTAGGAGCGACAATCCTGGCGAATCAGTGAAACACCCTCGACCAAGAACTTCAAGAGAAACCAGTGTTCCGGTAAATCTGAACCTGCATACCCAATGAATCACGAGATCTGCACCAACGAAGAAAAAGAAATGTGCTACGTCTCCAAGAGCGAGAAATCAGTACACATATCAAAAGATGGAACCCTAGTCATGGTGATGTCTCACGCGCACGCAAGACGATGTGTGTGGTTTTGCTCTAAGAAAATTTCCTTTTTAGGTAGTCGAAAATCCAATGGACTTGTAGCCATTGATTATTACAACGAAATAAAACGATAGACGATTTAAATAAACAATAATCGGATGTGATTGTCATATTAAGAAACTAGAGAATGGCGGAATGTGGTCGACGGCTCTTGGAGGGCAACCAAGGAAGAAAACAATGGCCCAAGCTTTTTTCGAGTCTTCCGGAGTAAGTTCCCCTAAATTAAATATTGTTTAGCTATTTTAACTATCTATATACTTCCTCCATGTGAGCGTTATATTTCACAATAATAATAACAATGATAATATTTTTCCTCAATAATAATAATAATAATAATAATAATAATAATAATAATAATAATAATAATAATAATAATAATAATATCATCTCCTAAAATAAGAGTTATATTTTAAAAATCAGTGTCTCACTTTAGTATCAAAGTAAAAGTTTAATTTTTTTAATTTTATAAATTTGTTAATATAATTGAATAAGTCAAATAATGCATCTTAATAGTTTTTTAAAATGGTACCTTCATCAAATTAATAAAAAAAAAATAAGAAATTATATATTCTTAAACAAGACTCATTATAAGACGGAGCTAATTCGTCTCTACTTTTGCCCCCATGGCGTTGCTTAACCTTTTTCTACGAATGCATTTCTTAATTTCATACAATTGTGTTCCCCTAAAAATTGAAAATAAAACTTTATGTAATTGTGTGGAAAAACTGCATACCTTAGCTTAAGAAGTGTCTCAAGTTCGAGTCCCACTAGTACTTTCTCGGTAGTTCTTTTTTCTTTTGTGAAAATGGTGTCGCAGGCCCTGTCAGACCTTTGTTACCCACTTTTTTATCATTTGACTTTTTTCTCGTGTAACCCTCGTGTAAGGTCATAAACCTCGTGTAACTCTCATGTTCTCGTGTACCCTCGTGTATCCTTGTGTACAGGCCAAACAAATCTGGTGTATAAATCCTCGTGTAAGGCAATAAACCCTCGTGTAACTCTCGCGTACAGGAAGGTGACAAAATGAGGACGAAATTGGGTGGGTGAGACTAATTTAATACAATGGTAAATTAAAAAGTTCACACAGTTGTGGACATTATCAGTAAAAAAGTCAAGTTGATAATAAAGTTGGTAACAACACCACTGACACGGCACTGTAGCCGGAGCCCCTCTTCTTTTTCTTTTTTGTGAGGATCAATCTCCGTCATAACATCAGACTGCCTTTATCAACGCCCTTGGAGGCAGGGCGTCAAAAAACGACAAATAAATGATAAAAAAAAAATTAGAAATGTTATTGCTGGCCATGACCTCAGTTGTGGAATGGGTTGGTCAACCAACCCATTCCACAACCCAACCACATTCTACAACCTGCCACATGTCCATATCTCATTTTGTTGTATTAAATTATTTATTGGATATAATTTTAATAATAAATAAATAATATAATTTTTATTTCATAAAAATTAAAGTATTATTAATTTTTTTTTTCTCTACAAATAGAATTTAATGTTAACATATTTTGAATTAAAAATTTGAAGCGCTCTATTTTTTTCTCTTTATAAATAAATGGGCTGGTCCAATATATTAGATGGACTAGGTCATAGAAACATAGGCCCGAGTACTAGCTGTCTCGTTCGAACCGATCCGTAGGGCCAAAAGCTTGTCGGATCCGGGTCGATTAGATAATCTTAGTATATTATTGGGGAATACCACGGGCCGGACCGACTAACCTGGTGTGACCAAATTTTGGCGAAAATTCGATCCCGCTACTCGAACATATTAGTTGTATCTTTTATATTTGTAATTTAGTATTTTCAAACATGTATTTGTAACTTAATTTATTTTTTCAATTTCGTAATTCAACTTTTGGAATTTTAATTTGGTTATTATTTTAGCATGTTATTTTAAACGCACCGGAAAAAAAAATCAACTTATTGTGTCTACGGAATTAAAATATATTTTTATTTTAATGTATTAGAAAAAGCGCGAAAAATAATATGCAAATATTAAACCGTAACAAAAATATTGATTTTATTGGGAAATAAGTTATGGATTTGGATAAAAGAAATTAATATCTATTAAAATGAGAGGTTGTGTTGGATTATTGATAAAGTGTGAAAATGTATTTTTCAGGTTGTGGAGTAGGTTGTGTATGTAGAGAAAAGAAAAATAAATATTTTATTGATAGATTGAGTTGTGGGAGGTCGTTGATAAAATTAGTCTCTACATTCTCAGATAAAGATAAAGTAATCATAGCCAGCAAAGTACAAAAACGATACTTCACATTAGCCTAATTTAGCAGTAATAATAATACAATACTTGATAACGTTCCATTTCAAGAATGGCAACTGTTCAGAAAGTACTTGTAATGAGCATGCAAACGTCCATGGCTCATTTGTATGTGACTTTAAAACATAATGTTCAAAGTGTGCAAATTTTCAACTATAATTATGT
The DNA here is from genome assembly GCA_958295605.1 of Ajuga chamaepitys. Lineage (NCBI taxonomy): Eukaryota > Viridiplantae > Streptophyta > Magnoliopsida > Lamiales > Lamiaceae > Ajuga > Ajuga chamaepitys. The sequence goes on along the minus strand of OY282505.1, from coordinate 12,256,022 downwards.
TTAACATGGGACCGTCTATGATCCAGGATCCTAGCTTAGGACTCTCGGGAGTGCCCGCAAAATGTTAATCTCGAACGGCCATGACAAATTCTATTTGTACTTACTATACACGAAATTGAACATGTAATCCATTTGTACTCTATTTTGACAAATATATTCCCACGGAGTTTTGACAACTCACCCTATTTATAAATTTATGTTTCAGGTGGTGAAGCTGATGGGGTGTCGTGAATGATTAAAGGCGTAGCAAGATAGAATATTACATCTAAATAACCATTTACAATTGGTTTGCTAAACAGTTTAGACCTTGGGAGGATAATGTTTTATATGCTCCGTTTTATGAAGTTTTGTTAAAACTCAAATTATTAGTATACTTATGAAGTTTGAGTTCTTTGTCCCTAAAATTTTGGTAGCTTATACAATATTTTGGAATTCCAACCTGTGATGCAAGGTGAGGTAAGAAAGAGTCTCCTAATTTTTCCTAATAAATGAGGATTTCTTGACACATAATTTAAATATTCTGAAAAAAGAAACCATGCTTTGACAAACTATAGAATTCATGCCGCATCCCTCAGATGGAAATATATATAACAAATTATTAGTCCAATGGAAGCTGAAGAACAAGGCATTCCCAAGGACTGTACGCTTGTTCACTATCTTCAAAATACCCAAGCAATCAAGTAAAAATACAAATTTGTTCCTCTCTTATTTCTAACTTGCAGTTGAACTCGGAAATTTCACCTGAAAGTTGTTCAAAGAAATGTTGAGCAAAGCCGAAGCTACTAGCCCCAATTATCATTTCTGAATTCATCGTCAAACTTCTGCTTGAGTTCGGGATGCTTCTCAAAGTATTCATCAGCAGTCATGGTACTAAGCTTCTTCTGTAAACACCAACACAAGCTATTAGATTCTAGACAAAATGTGTGCTGTCACCTTCTGTCTCTCTCCGTCTCCGTGTGTGTGTGTGTGTGTGAGAGAGAGAGGGATTCTCATGAATGTAAATTCATCACCTTCAACTCCTGGACTTCTGCAATTTCTTTATCTAATCTCTCAGACTCCTTTAATGACTGCTGTTCAGCATCTTTCAGCTCTACCAACTGCAACTCAAGCGAATTTCATATATAAGATTCACCCACATTCTTAATTTGATCATTATGAGCTCGAGAATTTGGAATAGGTTTGTGACCTGACCTACTCCATGATATATTAATTCTGTCAACAAGTAAAAAAGATTTGCTTGTTCTATGCTAATCATTACACATTATTAGATGAGGGGAAAACACACTTCATAATGTTCAGACTGATTCCACAAAGAACGAATCCATGCCAAATTACATCAAATTTGGTGATTTACACAAAGAAATGCCATCATTAAAATATTTTTCTACTCTTGATGAAAAGTGTTTGTTTTTCAGTTGTCAAAACAAAAAGGTCGTCATTTATTAGGCTATATATAGGAGACAGAAATGCAAATCCCAAAATAACTGAAAGGTAGCAAACTCAAGTAGCATTCAATATCGTCTCACCAGGGCATCGAACTTGGGTTTATATTGAGGGGTAACATTGTCAACATAATCTGGGATCTTAATTTCTGCACAGAAATAGAAACATTTCAGATAATGAATATAAATAGAAGTTTATATAATATTAGCTCAAAGGACTGGACCAGTTCTTTAATAAAACTCAAGAGCAGAATTTTATAGTCCTGATACAATGTAACACTGAAACGTTGTCTACTCATGATGCTAACAGTTACCAGATGAAGGAAATCTAGATGCAAAAAGAGGCCAATTTTCATCAACACAATTGCAGCAACATAGACATTTCAAACCCGGGATTCTCATGATTTTGTACTTTGATTTTGACATGAGTGTCATACTGGTGCAGTTAATTGGATGGTGATGGAGGGAAAGTAAAGGGAACACAAAGAGTAGGAAGTAAAAGTTAATAGAGCAGTGATCATCACAGGACAATGAAATTATCGTTCATATAGATCATTACTCTACATCCTTCTACATTCAAATACAAACATTGACATTCTCTTATCCCTCCCTTTCACTCTTCTAGCCTCACAAGTCTTCAAGATCAACATGCATAGCATAGAGCATACATCATATACGAATCTTGAAATATTATTTACGTATATGAGAAAATATATAAGATACTTTAAGATTTCCACTGTAATCTGAGCAATTAAATTAGAGCAGCATCAAAATCAAATATAGTATCTATAGAACTTAGCCTGTTCACTTTCAGGCTTCTGCACAACAGGGTTTCAATATCATTTCTAGCATTTCGGCGAGGGAGAATTACATGAAAAACACAGAATGAATTAGCACTGACTGTATAGAAACAACAAACAAAGCCTTAATCCCACAGTGTGGGGTTGGCTATAGATCAGAGCTTTCCATTGTGCTCGGTCAAGACCAATGTTCTCCTTTATTTTTTAGCATACCATATCTATTTATGTAATATCTTTCTATGTCCATTTAGGTCAACCCCCCTTCACTTCTTAGTTTAAGTTAATGAGTCTTTACTTCTATTCATCGTTGGGTGCATCAAAGGTCTCCTGTGCAAATGAGAAAACCATCTTCACTTGTGTTTCTCTAATATTCAAATCACATCTATTGGGAATACTCCCACTTTCTTTCTAATGCATTTCATACTCTTTTAAATCTAGGATTTCTGCAAATCCCTCTCAACAACCTCATCTCAGCTACCCTCATCTTATGTTCATGTTCAAAATTATCACCCAACACTATGATCTTAATGCATTGACGGTTTTATAGGTGCTTTATAAAAATTCTGTTTAACTTGAGTGGTATTCTAATCAGGATGGATAGAAGATGCACTTCTCTACTTCAGGCAAAAGTATGTCATAGAAATAAATAGCACCGCTAAGTATATACCGTCATAAGCTTGCTTGTACATATCAACCAAACGAGAGCCTATCCCCTTTTTGTAATACTCCCAGTCTATAGGTTCTGGTTCCTGCAAATTATAACAAAGTGAATATTAGTTTCAGTTTCATGGAGGTCACAATCTCATTAATTGGCAAGAGGCAACATAGGATATCTAGTTATTCAAAAGACAAGATTTAATGTAGGATAGTGAGATAACTTTTAAAAGCAGCAAAAAACTAAAATATAATAATCCTAGTAAAAGATGTACATAGCAAACCACTAATTGTTATGAGATCAAAGGATGTCCAGAAGCCGCATATATTTAAGACAAGCATCTCACTGTACTTTGCTTTATAAAGTGGATAAAGGTGCTGCATTGCACAAGAATTTGGATCCTATTAGTGTTTTCTAACACCCAATTTCCATTTTCCACAAATTCAAATTTAAATATCTTGTGTATCCACATTTCATCGAAAATGTGAACTTATTTTCATTGTCACATGCAACCTCAGCACCTAACTTTGTGATATTTTCAGTGGTTTGAGTTCAGCATTGATACAAATTTCCAAATCTTCCCCGAAAACTGCATCATACAATCAGTGACAGGACACAGCTCATACTCAGTGCCTCAATGGAGAATACACCTTATTAGACAGGTGTGCAATCATCTGAGTGAAATGAAACAAGTAACGTGAAAACTGAAGAGCCGTTATAGTTTTATCAAGAGTTTTAAGGCCTGAAATTCGAGCAATAACCACAATCAACTACGAATTAATCCCCCGAATTACTTTTTATCGAAATCCACCAAATGAGGTCTTATTCCCATCCAAACTTAAACAAAAATAAAAAGAAGGAATCACTCAAATCAGAAAACAATACCACGAAAAAAAAAGCCAAAGCTATAGATCTGGAAATTTGGTCCATTCAACTACCAAATAAAGAAAGAAACACTGGACCTGGCTGAACTTGGTCTGAAGCTGAGTATTGACCTCGTCGAAGGTGCGGCGGAGGGAGCCGAACTCGCGGCGGGCCTCATCGGACACCAACATCTTCGCCATACCTTCCCAATCGATGGTCCGACCCGCCTTGAAAGCCACGTCAGTTACCTTCTTCCCCACACCGCTCATTTTCCTCCCTTATTTCTTCCCGATTTTCAGATTGATGGTAAATTGATCCCAATGGCAGATTGTGAATTTGTGTGAAAGCGGAATGCTATTAGCCGGAGGGTTGCCACTTTTGGCTTCGTCTTTTATGTATACTGTCTAATCTAACCCTCGGTTAATTTTTCATTCCTTTTCTTATTCCCCAAAAAATTATATTTTTCCTTTTCAAAACAAATAAAGTAAAATATATTGATCGATAAGTGATCAAATTTGTACTTTTAGGTCCTGTTCACTTCGCGGGATAATGTAGGATAACATAATTTTATCTTATATTATTCCACGTTTACTTTGACAGATATTTATCCGAATTATCCACTTTATCGAGATAACCCGCGAAAATCAGGATAACGATAAACCATATGATAGTTTTCCCTCCATCCAACCCCGGATAATCTATCATCATAACTAGATAAGCACTTTTCATTACTTTTTTTCTTTTTTAGATCCACTCTTCATTACTTTTCATTATTTCAACTAGTTTATTTAAAATTTAAAATTTATTAAAAATATTGAAAACTAACTATTATTTACTTTGAAAATTATTTGTGAAATTCTAAAAATCCACTTAAGATATCTGAAAAAATGTTTTGAATTATTTAAAATTTTCAATTTTATTAAAAAAGACTATTGAATAAAAAAACGTATTTCTAGAGCTCTAATTTTTAATATACGAAAAATGTTGAAATTATTTTTAAAAATTTCAGTTTTAATAAGAAGCATTTAAGAATCATAAAATTATTTTAAAAATCTAAAAATATTTCTAAAACTCTAAAACTTTATTTAAAATATTTGAAAAATGTTGAAATTATTTTTCAAAATTTCATTTTTATTAAAAAAATTAAAAATGTACAATTATTTAAAAAAATATGAAATTTATAAACTTGTCATGTTATATACTATTTGCCTTGTCATATCCTAGTGCATCAATGCATTCTTCAAAATTGCATTTGGTGCTTTATAAATCAAATGAAGTTGAACACATAAAAATAAGATTTCAAACATCCCAAAATAAAACCATGTTTTGTAAGAAGAAAGATTTTTCCTCTTCTTTTAAATAATTTTTATGATTTTTTTTAATATAACTATTTTTAAAAATAAAACAATCCGAACATTTTCTAGATATTTGAAATGAATTTTTAGAGTTTTAAAAATAATTTTATCATTTATTAAATAAATTTATGATTTTTAAATATTTTAATAAAACTTAAAGTTTTAAAAATAATTCCAACATTTTTTTTATTTTTTAAATAATTTGTGATTGTTAAATATTTTGAATAAAAGACATTAATTTTTCAAAATAATTATAGCATTTTTAGATTTTTAAATATTTTCTAGAATTCCATTGCTGATTGCCCAAGCCTTTTAAAGGCTTCTTGTATCTAGATGTTAGGTGATATCCTAGTGTTAGATTTCTTAAATAAATTGTGATGTAATTCCCTTATTTTAGTTTGTACACAGACGATCTCTTGAGCAATTAATATACAGGTTGGGAATCACGCCTTAATCCCTCCATCTTGATGGTTTGCTTGCCAAAAAAAAAAAAAAAAAAAACATATATATATATATATATTATAATTTTAGAAATAACTTTTAGATTTTTTTAAATAAATTTATAGTTTTTTAATAAACATATTTATTTTAAATGATTCCAATATTTGTAAGGTATTTTGAATAAATTTTTAGAATTTTAGATCTTTAAAATAATTTATATTTTTTAATTATTTTTTGATAATTTCTTTTTATTTCCTTAGCAAAAAAGCTAACGTAGAGTTGCAAGCGAATAATCCTGTAAAGTACAGGTTAAAAACATAAACAAAAAGTTTAGGTTTTTTAGTTGAAAAATTGCAAAATAGTATGCTACGTTTTAATATTAACCCTTTAGTTTACTCTATTGACAGATTTATATAGTTTCACAAAATATATAAACTGTTTTATGTCGACGACTTGTAGGTCGTATCCAAGCTTCTTCTACTGAATGACTCCCAGCAACGAAGGCTTCTTTTAAATTTTTGTCTCCTAAAGAAGAACAACACTCTGACTTCGAAGAAAAAGGTACGGTTGAAATCCCCCTTTTATTTTATCTTTAGTAACTAGTTAATTAAAAAAATTTGTCTCCTAATTGACATGTACTAAGGTAAACATAGTAAATAGATAAAAGTTAACCTTATCCAGACTTTATTTGGAGAAGTAAACGTAGAGCTAATTCTCCAGCTTATCCCTATCCCACCAAATTATTCAAAAACAAGGGATAAAGGTGTTATCTTTATACCCCGAAGTAAACGAGGCCTTAACGAGTAGATCTCTGGTAGAAAATTTGTGCAATTCGAATCATATATTTTTTTATGGAAATTTATAGTGCGCTGAAAGCTATTACATATTTTGAAGAAAAGTATCATGCAATGCTAGTGGTTATGTTAAAAGATATTACTTATTCTGAAAAGTCATGCCGAAAAGTACTAGTATTTATGTTATTACTTGTCCTGAAGAAAATAATTATGTTGAAAGATAATACTTTCTTTAGAGTAAGTAATATTTTTCATTATAAACAATGATATCTTTTCATGAGTTTGTCCTTTAACCCGTATTGCATGCATCCAAATTTTGTACCCTGGGTAACTATTGGCTGATGTAAATTGTTTGGGGAAGTAGTTGGTGAAAAATGGGGTTTTTATTGTAGAAAGAAATAAGAGGATTGTAATGCATATTCTTATTGATATCACAATATAATGTACAAGAGATACTTTTATAATACAAGGAATCAAGCCTAAATAAAGAAAGAAAGAAAAAAGGTCCGTAATTAGAGGATCCTAACAAAAAAAGGACCACTTTAGGGAGGAAAGAACTAATTACAATATTCCTACTATAATTCTACACTCCCCCTCAAGTTGGTAGGTGGAGGATCCCACATACCCAACTTGCCAAGAACTCTGTGAAAGGCTCTCCCTGAGACTGTTTTTGTTAGAATATCTGCAATCTGGTCTTCCAATCTGACAAAAGGCAGAGTGAAATTTTCAAATTTTAACTTCTCCTTGATGAAATGTATGTCTATCTCTATGCTTGGTTCTATCATATTGGACAGGATTATGTGAAATGCTCACAGCTGCTTTATTGTCACAGTAGAGTTTGAAAGCTCCTGTCTCTAATAGACCAATCTCAATCATCAATTTCTTTACCCAAAGTAATTTTGTTATCCCTTTCACAATTCCCCTAAATTCAGCTTCTGCACTTGAGAATGCTACCACTTTTTGTTTTTTACTTCTCGAAGTCACAAGATTACCTCCTACAAAGGTGAAGTACCCTACTGTAGATCGTCTGTCTGTGATGTTTCCTGCCCAATCAGCATCAGTATACCGGAGGCTTCCAAATGCTTATTTTTCCGAAAAAAATACATTTTCCAGGTGAGGATTTAGGTACCGAACAACTCTTATGGTTGCATCCATGTGTTCCACCAAGGGTTTATGCATAAACTGACTTATGACCCCAACTGCATAAGCTATATCTGGTCTCGTATATGAGAGGTAGATTAGCTTACCAACAAACCTTTGGTATTGTTCTTTATCTGCTGGCCTATCACTCGAATCTCCTCTTAGTCCATGATTTACAGCTATTGGTGTTTCTGCTGGTTTACAATCAAGAAGTCCTGTTTCAGCAAGGAGATCCAGAACATACTTCCTTTGAGATAAGAATATACCTTCCTTTGATCTCATGACTTCTATCCCTAGGAAATACTTTAAAACCACTGAGATTCTTCATTTCGAAATCAGGAAACAAGTTCTTTTGAAGGAGTTTAATTTCTTCACCATCATCTCCTGTAATGATCATATCATCAACATAAATGATCAAACATGTGATTTTAGAGTCTCTTCTCTTCAGAAATAGTGTATGATCTGAGTTGCTCTGAGTATATCCATATTTCTTCATAGCCAATGTAAATCTTCCGAACCACGCCCAAGGTGACTGTTTCAGCCCATATAGAGACTGTTTTAACCGACATACTTCTCCTTTTTTAAACTCTTCTTCAAAGCCTGGTGGAATCTCCATATATATTTCTTTAGTTAGATCCCCATGAAGAAAAGCATTCTTCACATCAAACTGATGCAGAGGCCAATCACAGTTTGTTGCCACTGAAAGCAATACTCTTACAGTATCCTACTTTGCAACGGGAGAGAATATTTCTACATAATCAATTTCATACACTTGAGTGTATCCTTTAGCCACAAGTCGTGTTTTATACCTCTCTACTTCTCCATCTGGTTTGTACTTAATTGTGAAGATCCATCTGCAACCAACTGGTTTTTTTCCTGGTGGCAGTCTGCTTTTATCCCACGTTTCATTTTTACTGAGAGCCGACATTTCTGTACTCATAGCCTCCCTCTATTCTGGATATTTCTGTGACTCCTATGCATTTCTGGGGATCCATGCAGTGGACAACTTATCTCTGAAATGTTGATTTTTTTCGTTTCCACCAGTGATAAAGTTGGCAATAGGATATTTGGATTTCTTCGGCTTGTATTCAGGGTTGTACCTTTGAGGAGGAATTCCTCTGTTTCGCCTTGGTGGAAGAGAATAAGTATTCTCACTTTGACCTGCGGTGTTAGGAAAGGACACCGAAATCGGACAAGGACAAAGAGTTTCGGTATCAGAAATTTGTACCTCCGAGATATTCGATGAGAGAGTTAATGGACTGGGATTAGTTGGGATGGAATGTACTTCTTCAGCAGAACTTGGTTCCCAGTTATCGTTGAACAGCCAATCTGAGTGTTGATTGTTCTTCTCCCCCTCAACATTTGATTGCAGAGAGGCATAATAGTATTTTGTCTCAAGAAAGTCACAATCCATCGTAACATATAGTTTCTTGGTAATAGGATCGAAGCACGATAACTTTCTGATGGATTCCATATCCAAGAAAAACACACTTCACAGCACAGGGATCAAGTTTGTTCCGATGAGCTTTCGGGGTGTGAACAAAGACAAAACAACCAAATATCTGAGGCTGTAACATGAGAATGGAGGGTAGGGTAAATTTTGAGGAGAGAGCCTGTAAACGGGTTTTGAATTTTAAGGCTCGTGTGGGTAATCTATTAAGAAGATAGACAGCCGAAGCAACAGCTTCAAACCAAAAAACAAATGGTACACGTGATTCAAGCAAGAGAGCACGTGTGGTTTCCAAAATATGACGATTCTTCTGTTCTGCTACCCCATTCTGTTGAGGTGTATAAGGACAGGTGGTTTGGTGGATAACCCCATTTTTCTGTAGAAAATTTTGAAGTTCATGGTTAACATATTCCACCCCCCCTATCAGAGCGTAAGATCTGAACAGTGCTCTGAAATGATTTTTTACTAGATTGAAAAAATCAACAAACCTACTGCAGACCTCCGATTTTTGTTTTAAAAAATATACCCAAGTCATACGGGTACAGTCATCAATAAACAACACGAACCATCGAAAATCAGTGTTCATCGACTCTGGAGCCGGACCCCAAACATCAGAGTGTATAAGAGAAAATGGTACAGAGTTTTTATTATCAGCAGAAGCAAAAGATGTTCGATGACTCTTAGCAAAATGACAAGTATCACATATAGTACGATAGTCCTTTGAAAATAATGAAGGAAATAAATGCTTAAGATAATCATCTGATGGGTGACCCAACCGACGATGCCACAACCAGATCTGTCGTTTTGAGAACCATGAGCCAAACAAGCAGTTCCTCCTTCAGACAGTTCATCGACGTAGTACAGTCCATCCCTTTCAGAACAACGCCCAATTCTCCCTTGAACGAATTTCCTGCAATAAACAGAAGGTTGGATAGTTGAGCGCCACATAGTTAAGTTCCTTCGTCACTTGACTAATGGATAACAATTGCAAGATAAGGAAGGAACATAAAGACAATTGGACATTTTAATTGTAGGAGAGATTTCAACAGATCCTGCCCCAAGAACTGGAAAGGAACCTCCATTAGCATTTTAGTGAAAGTCCTATTTGGTTCAGATGGGTCAATAATATCATTCTGATCAAAAGTCATTGTATCTGTGGCTCCACAGTCAAAGATCCACTGTTTATTTTTATCATAATTCACATTTAAGGCACTTGAATTACTACTTGAGGGCAAGAAAGTAATTTAAGATGGGGTGAGGGTCAAATAGGAATTACACTCCTATTAGGGTCAAAACCCTTTCCCTCACCCTCCATACCTCTCGCCGACTTCACTTCCCTCTCCTCTTCTCCCGCTGCCTCACCTCTGCTCTGTCCTTCTCCGGGGATTCCACTGTGGATAAAAGCGGTGACTCCACTTGTCATGCCTCGATCAGTAGGTGGTACTCGAGCGACACCACTGGTCGTCATCCCATTGTTTGGCGCTTTGTCTCTACTGGGTGGGCCGACGCCGCTAGTAGCCCTGTCGGTGTTGCCGCAGGTGGCGGCCACCATCGCCCTTCCTCCACCACTATTCCGTTGTCGGTGGTGATTTTCATCCCACCACTCCGAGTAACCGTTAATCTGAAAACACGTATCCTTTATATGTTTATTTCCGCCACAGTGGGTGCATCGGAGCTTCTCCTTGTTGGATTGACGGAACGATGACTTCCCCTGAGAAGCTGACCGTCCCCCTCCCCTAGAGACCCCTCTTGCCGCGAACACTTCTCCAGTAGCTGTTTGTTCATCTGTGGACATCATAACTCCGATTCGGAGTGCTTCCCGTCGAATCATCGCATAGGCAACGGCTAGGGAGGGAAGAGGATCTCAGTTCAAGATGTCCCTTTTTACGGGATCGAATCGGTCATTTACTCTGGCTAAGAACTGGTAAAGTCTTCCCTCTTGAGTAAGTCTATTGAACAATTAGATGTTCTCATCTCCTGTGAATTTGCCCGGTTGTCTCTGATCAATCTCAGCCCATATGGCTTGAAGATTGTTGTAATATTATTCCAGCGTCCGACTCCCTTGTTTGGTTTGACTTGCTCGAGTCATCAACTCGAGTATTTGCAAGTAATTTGTGCCACTGTTATATGTCGCTTCCAAGTCCCAGAGAGATTGGGTTGTCGGGTATTGCAGAAAATTTGGACCCAAAGTTGGTTCGATCGAATTGATGATCCATCCTTTTACGGCGTTGTCAATGGCATCCCACGTTTGGAATTTAGGATCACTAATGAAGGGTGCCCAAGGTTGGCCTGTGATGTGTTTGCCATGTCCCCTCCCTTTGATAAACATTCCCATCAATTTTGACCAAAGTGCATAGTTTCAGTCATTCAATTATACGTTCACCATCACTGGTGATGTCTTGATTGCTTGATTCTGATTCATTGTACTTCTCTGAAGGTACTGGATTAAGGTTGAAAGCTCAGATTCTGAGGTCTGTGAGAGGGATGCTTCTGTCGGATCGGCCATGGCACATGAAGAGAGCAAAACTTCGACTCAAACAAGATGATCGAAACTCCGCTCTGATACCATGTAAAAAGAAATAAAAGGATTGTAATGCATATTCTTATTAATATCACAATCTAATGTACAAGAGATACTTTTATAATACAAGGAATCAAGCCTAAATAAAGAAAGAAAGAAAAAAGATCCGTAATTAGAGGATCCTAACCAAAAAAAGGACCACTTTTGGGAAGGAAAGAACTAATTACAATATTCCTACAATAATTCTACATTTGTTAGGGGTGGTTCTAGAAGCGGTTGTAGTTTGGATAATAATATTTAGGCTAATTGCAGCAACCCCACTAAACTATCATCGTTTTGGCGGATAAACCACCTAAGTTTTTTTTATGGCATCGATATATATAATTTATACAAGTTTGACAGATAAACCACCAAACTTATTTTTCGATTGGCTGATAAATCACCAAACTTATTTTTCGATCATTTTTCTCGAAATTCCGCACATGACTTGCGCATAATAAACTTCTAATGGTTTTTTTTTGTGCAAACAATCTTTTTAGTATGCCAAAAGTGTAAAATTCTTTCACATCTTTCTTTTTGATAGCAATTTCTTTGAATCATCAGTTGTTCTCTCTCCAAATATTTAGAACATCCATTGTTAAAGATGAGTGACTACTTTACCTACTAAAAAGCATTTTTGGACAAGTAAAGCCCTTAAAAATTTATAACGCACAAGTCACATGTGGAATTCTAGCTAAAAATGATTGGAAAATAAGTTTGGTGGTTTATCTGTCAAAGTCCGTACAGTTTATATGTATGGGTGCCACAAAAAAGGGCTCAGTGGTTTATGTGCAAAAATGCTGATAGATGAGATTGCTATAATCAACCCTAATATTTAATTGTAAAAGTGATGTGATGTGTGTAAGAGATTGTTAATTGCTGGTTGTTGAATGATTAAAGCAAAAAATATACTAGTGTTTATGGTGAAAAGTATTACTTGTTCTGAAGAAATCAAGCCGAAAATGTATTAGTATTTATGTTGAAGGTATTACTTGTTTCGAAAAAAAAGTATTATGCTGAAAGGTGATACTTTCTTTATAATAGTAATATTTTCCAGTATAAACGATGATATCTTTCATGAATTTCGTCCTTGAATCTGAATTGCATGTATTTAAGATATTTATCCCTGATATATATGATACTTTGGCTATGTGTGCTTGGGTTTGGTCCGATTGGCACAAAGTTAAACTCATGTTTGTTTCCCCAAGCCCCCCAACTCATTCTACTTTAATAAATCAATCATAATTATCAACACCACTTTAATCATTAAACCAATCACAAATTAACATTTTATATACATCACATCATATTGTGCAACTAATTAATATATCCAACACTACAACCACCCAAACAATCTACCAATCACAATTCTCAATACTATTTTAGCCATTAAATCAATCATCAATTAACCTCTAACACACATTACATCATCTTTTACAATTAATTAATATATCTAACACTACAATCACTTCCACAATCATCCAAACAAGCACAAGTTTTTCACTTTCCTAACCACTTACCTCGGTTATTTTACTACAACAAAAAATGTCCAACACACGCAAACCTAAGCAAACATAGCGTTTATCTTTCCAAAGATAGTGTTTGAGTAATTAAATTTACTTGCAAAATCTACGTGTTGAAGTAGTTGGTAAAAGAAAAGTAATTTTAAATCAGCTAAACCCTAACATCCCTTAAGTTCCAATTTATGGCTCCTTGATGTGGGTGCAATGCAAAATTTGCTCACATGAAACACTCATAAACTAATTATGAAAAGCTGATAAGCAATTAGAAGTTGTTAAGTGTTTGTTAATACCCTTAAATATCTTTGTGCGTGAAAATGCGCATTGTCTTCAGACTCCACTTAGGATGGCAACGGGAAGGGATTGGTGTAATCCGCCCCCATCAACCCGTTCTCTTTCGAAGTCCATTGAACATAAGTGATAAATTGAAAATTGTTCATTATTTAGATGGCTAGGAATGTGATTTTATTTTATTTTATTGTCATGTACCTATCATTTTTCTACTTATCTGCATGATTTTATTTTATTTTATTGTCATGTACCTATCATTTTTCTACTTATCTGTACTTTGAATCCAAATACTCCAAGTGTTGGTTTTTTTATGTTAAATACAGTGGCTTTGGAGTAACTTTTCATGTTAAATACAATGTGTTTTCATTTTCTCTTCAATGGTTGTCATTGACTTAACTCAAAACTTTTTGAAACTTGAGAACTTGGGAAGAGAAGAGATGGGAGGTAGAGATTGTCCCACTGGGTGTGTCAAATTTATAACAATAAATTTTGTGTATTAAATAGATAAACAAGAAAAGATTTACAAAATTAAATTTTCCTTGAATCGAACAAATGAAATTTACAAATTTGTGAAATCTCTAATCGCCCCCTGATTCTTCTCTCCAATTGTATAACCCCTTCAAATTCGAGTTGACTTTGATCTTCCCAGGTTCCGGACTTTGACTTGAGTAACGTTAATACAAAGGCTTGTAAGCTTGATTTTGGATTAAGCGATATTGCTCGGATGAATACTCGAAGAACATCTTCGAAGATCTTCACGAACAATGAATAATAACTTTCGAAATTCTAACTTGAAAATGCCGATCGGAGGGGTTCAACACCGTAATCTTGGATAACGCCTTTAGAACAACATAACAATATACCGGCTCAACACCGTAATCTTGGATAACACCTTTAGAACAACATAACAATATAGAATGCCTTTAGAAATACCTCCGGATCTTTGCTATAATGCCTTGGAATGCTAGGGAGAATTCCACCTGCTTCTTTAACTTGTATTGTGGTGTTTTTGTGATGAAAAATCAGGTCCTATTTATATTGTAGAATGAAGAATTTTAATTGGTCTAGGATCCCAATTCAGCAATTTGATTGGTCCTCCATAATATCATATCTATCAAATAACTTTGAGATAATTATCAAATTGACTATATTTAATTTGATATCTCAGAATATCTAAGCATAATTTTCCTAAGGGATAAGAATGAGATTTTGACTAATCATGACTTTTTCTAATTTCATGGTATAATCAAGTTCGTTGGATTGAAGTTGGATTTCAATGATCTGCATTTTGATCACTTCGAAAAAAAATTGGACGCAACCTTAATTTTAATCATCTCAATTTTAACAGTCTTCTGATTGGTCTATCATAACTTGATATCTACCATCATTTCTTTGGATAATTATAAAATTAATGTAATTTAATTTTGTAATAACATCTTGATATGTGGCAGATTCCAATAGGTCAATAAATATATACCAAATCATCAATTAAATTGATTGTTAAACTCATAAATTTTATTTAATTATTAATTAATCCATATTATTAAAATAATCAATATAAATTAAATTTCAATATGTATTTTATCACACGACGCATTTTTATTAGATAAAATTTTTGAGTATCTACACAAATATAAAATATTTATATATTTAATATATAGAGGGTGGGTCTAATAAAATCATTTACCTATCATAATAAAAATTGGTTAAAACGGTGCAGGTTTCGTTCAGGCCTCTCATCACCATTGATGTGGCAAGTACCTCTCAAAATTATCGATAGCTTTCCCTTTTTATGATATGCTCCTGTTGCGGGGTTTTCTCTAGTCAGCAAAAGGAGTAGTAGGAGTGACGATCGTTGTCGGTGGTAGAGCTGGCCAAAAATTTGAGACTGGCCCTTCGACCATTTAACAAAAACGTAGGACCTTGTAGCTTCCCATCTCACTTTCTAGTGAACTGAGTTGCCACTACTTACGTGGTCAATTTTTTATATTTTCTTTTACTTGCTCAACCTTACTAACCTCTTACTTTCTTACTCATCATACTTAACTTTTCACCACCTTATCTTAAGTTACTCTTTAACTCTTATTGAAGTTATGCAGGGGAAGAGAAACTCGTACTCTAAGTTGTCCTGGATAGAAACTCACACGAATGAAACATAACTTGATACGTTAAACTTAAACTTCAAATTTATTTCATAATCGTAATACTTTTTCATTACACGCCTAGGCCCTTGATCTACGGAAAATGCTTTAGGAAGATTTTCTGACATAGCCAGCATACAAAGAACACAATCAAAATCCCTATGAGGCATCTAGTCAGTGTTACCGCTTTCTGGCACAGTGTCATCATTCCCTAAAAAGTGGTTTTGATAAACATGAGTTTTTTAGAGGAATGGTTTTGGCGAAAACATGAGTTTTTACTCAGTGGATATAGTTGGTATTAAATAAAAACTTTAACAAATTACATGTCCGCCTGACGGTGTTGTGCCTCCCCCCTTAAGTAGGATCGGACTCTCGGCCATCTGTCCTCTCATCATTCATCGCATACTGTCTTTTCTCGGTCAGTAGTCTTAGTATCCTTACTTGCTGTCATTGTGACGGCTCATACTTACAAACATATATATAAAGGAGAAATTTAAATAACAGAGTTACCCACTTTCGAAGTTAAGTTGTGTTGTTTAACTGCGTAGAACTATTCGTATCGTAATCCCGCCATAGTGTGGAACTTATTTTTAAATCAAATGTTAAAGTATTTCTTTATTTAGCCATGCTTACGCTATTTACTATTTCACAAGTATTATCTAAATAAATTCTAACTCAATTATGAATTTTATATCACTTATTCGTTAAACATCAACTTAATCTTACGATCCCTTTGTCGTAATGTTAATAGTTCACATCATTAACTCTTTGATAATTCACTTGACTATAATCCTCATAACATCATCACTAACAACATACTTGCCTATTCACTCTTCGTTAGTATCAACATCATCCATTAATTTCAGTATCTATTATCTTTACTAACATTATTATCATTTATCATTCTAAGTTCATCATTCTTCCAACTTATATAAGTTCAACTAAGTCATTATTTTTTAAATCAACCTATTTTCATTTCATTCCTATATCATTTCCTAATTTAAGTTATCATATCTTTCACTTAATACCAAGGTTGCAGAAGTCGGAAATCGTTAGTCAGGCGGTCTCCAAGCGACTAGCGACTAGGCCGAGTAGTCGCCGAGTACTCGCCGACTACTCCCCCCGAGTTTTTTTTTTTTTTTTTTTTTTTTTTAATTTTTTAATTTTTTTTTTAATTTTTTTGGCATGACTTATATATAATTATATGCCCAGAAAAATCAGAAAAAGTGGAGAGTACTCACAATATAATTATACTAGTCCCATCAATTCAAGCGACTACATACTAACAAAAAATCTAAAATACACATCAAAAGCTCAAAACTAATACATATTAATTACTATTTACTAATTAGCCAAGGCGACAAGTAGCATCGACGGAGGGTATTCAACCCTAGTTTTCTTTTTTATAAGTTTTCCCCCATTTTTGTGTAGTTTCAGCCCTAATTCTATAAGTAATTTAAAAAAAAAAAAAAAAAGGCAAAAAGGAGGGTTCGCCGACTCGGCCGAGTAGAACGACTTTGCCGACTCGGCCGAGTAGTCGCCGACTCGGCCGAGTAGTCGGCGATTTTTTGCCCAGGCGATTTTTTTGTGCGATTTTAAACAAATCGGGTCGGTTACCAACCGAGTAGCGACTACTCGGCGACTACTCGGCCGAGTAGTCCGAGTTCTTCAACACTGCTTAATACAAGTTGCATACTAATCAAAATCACATAAAATCATAATAATCCAATCATTTAACCTGTAAATCTTAAATAAACATCACATATTTGCAATATCTAATATATTGCACAATTTGATCTAACTGTTGATACGCAAAATTTGTATCCAATTAAAATGCGCCACGTAATAAAATATGAGTTGAAAATCAATTTTATATTTGATTATTTTAATATTAGGAATTAATTAAATAAATTCCTAAGTTAAATGATCAATTTAATTGGTGATTTGCTATATATTTTATTGGCCAATTGGAAGCCGCCACGTGTCAAGATGATGCAGAAATTACTAAATTAAATTAAATTAATTTAGTAATTATCCAAGAAGATGATGATAAACATCAAATCATGGTGGACCAATCAAAATGCTCCATGTGTCAAATTGTTGCAGTAATTATTAAATTAAATACAATTAATTTAATAATTATCTTATGGATAATGATATTGTGGAGGACCAATCATATCACTCTATTCGGACCCGAGCCCGTTAGAATTTTCCAATCCTACAACTATAAATAGGGCCTCATTCTCCACCAAAACATCACCAAGAACACAAGTCAAGAAGCAAGTGAAGAATTCCAGAGCAAAGTTCTTCAGCATTCTTCAAGCAACTCCAAGCGTTCTTCGGCGTTCTCCAAGAAACGGCTTTTGATTCGAGATCAAGGTGCTGAGCCCCTCCAATCAACGTTTCCGAGATAAATATTCGAAGGTGTTCGTCGACGTTCATCAAAATCTTCGAAGCTGTTCTTCGAACATTCATCCAAGAAGACCGTTTGATCCAAAGTTAAGCTTCCAAGCCTTTGGGTCAACGTTATTCAAGTCACAGCTTAAAATCCGGAGAAGATCGAAGTCAACTCCGCATTTGAAGGCATCAAACAAATTGAAGAGAAGAATCAGAGGGATTTTAGGGATCGTACCGCAATATCGTTTGATTTGAAATTTTTAATTTGTACGAATTATTTGGTGTTAAAACACAAAATTTGTTGTTACAAATTTTTGGCATGCCCAGTGGGACATCTCTACCTCTCATCTCTTCTCCTCAACCAACAAGTGAAGATAGTGTCATGGCGCCTCATAAGATCACGCTGACAAAGATCGCTGCAACAAACTCTCCAACTGCAAATGTCAACGTCGTCACAAGGAGTATGTCAAGTAACTCGCGATCGTTGGCATCTTCAGAGGGAAATACTTCTTCCGAGGCTATAAAGAAGGATTTGCGAGACATTGCTGATAGCAATAGGGATGACAAGGACAACTCTGCATGTTCTACACCTCGTGCTTCATCAAGCTCAGAAGTAGCTCCGATCATGACAACAAATGCTTCAACTCTTGAAGAACAACTCGTGAGCTTGACTAAAGCTATTGAAGGGCTTACGAGACATGCACAAGAGCAAGACTCCTTGATCGCAAAACTGATAAGCAAGGTTGATAGCGGTACTACAAGTCGTGCTCCTGAAAAAGCACCTGTTGAGGATCAAGATGAGGCTCAAGAATCTGCGCGACATCAATATCAACCAAACGAGAAGGAGAGAACCATGGATAAACTGCAAGTCTCCTCCGATGGTATGGTCCATGTTGATCAACTAAAAGAGATCATCTTAGGAACCCTAAAGGACAAATTTGACGGGACATCTAAGTCATCTTCAACTTACACCAAACCATACTCTCTGAGGATTGACAACTTGAAGATGCCTTCCGGTTATCAACCCCCGAAGTTCCAACTCTTCGATGGTAAAGGCAGCCCCAAGCAACATATCGCTCATTTCGTCAAGACATGCAACGACGCTGGGACATATGGTGATCATTTGGCGAAGCAATTTGTCCGCTCTTTGAAGGGGAATGCATTCGACTGGTACATAAACTTAGAAGCCAATTCCATTGATAGTTGGGAGCAAATGGAGCAAGAATTCCTCAACCGCTTTTACAGCACTAGAAGAACCATAAGCATGATTGAATTGACCAACACGCGTCAATGGAAAGAGGAGACCGTAGTTGACTACATCAACCGATGGAGAAATCTAAGCCTCAATTGCAAATATCGTTTGTCGGAAGCTTCTGCGATTGAAATGTGCACCCAAGGAATGCAATGGGGGTCTTCGGTACATCCTCTAAGGAATTTGGCCAAGGACATTTGAAGAATTAGCGACTACAGCGCATGATATGGAGCTAAGTATGGCTTCAAGTGGAGTTGAAGGACCACCGACCCTTGACTTCCCAAAATCCAAAGAAAGACAAGAAATCAAGAAAGGGGGCAAGTCATTCGTCAAACCATCAACCAAAGAATCTATGGCGGTAAATGTTAAATCCATCAAGTTCCGAACAAAGAATGATAATAAAGAAGGTGAAAAGCAGAACATTCCTCGAGAGACGGGACAAAGAAAGTTAACCTTTAAGGAAATGCAGAACCAATACCCTTTCCTAGATTCAGATGTTCCCGGGATTTTTGATGACCTGCTCAAAGAAGATTTGATCGAGTTGCCAGAAATGAAGCGACCGGAAGAGGCTGGAAGAATCGACGACCCAAAGTATTACAAATACCATCGGCTGTTGGGCCACCCAATTCAAGATTGCTTTGTATTTAAAGACAAAGTGTTGCGGTTGTCTCGGGAAGGAAAAATCCTTTTAGAGGAAGATGCTACAACAAATCTCATCACTGTTACATGCTCCACAACAAATCATCAAAATAAAGAAGCCTGCCTATCCGAGACGGAGGATCGCTCTACTGATAGGGATCATACTTCAGCAATCACTTTCGCCGACGAGGATTTGCAACTCGGCTCTGATCCACATAATAGGCCGTTATTCATGAATGCATACACTCGTGAGAAAAAGGTGAACAAAATACTCATTGACGGAGGCTCTGCCGTGAACATCATGCCTCTACGAACAATGAAAGAGTTAGGATTCTCCACAGATGAGCTTGTAAGTAGTCGACTGATGATCCAAGGATTTAACCAAGAGGGACAACGAGCTCTTGGAGTTATAAGGCTAAACTTGTTGATGGACGAGATGACTTCGACGGCCTTGCTTTATGTGATTGATGCTAGAACATCATATAATATGCTCCTCGGCCGCCCATGGTTGCATGAGAATGGGGTAGTTCCATCTACTTGGCACCGGTGTCTGAAATATTGTGAAAATGGTGTCGTAAGAAGAGTAGTTGCTGACGATAAGCCTTTTTCTGAGGCTGAATCATATTTCGCCGATGCCAAATACTACTTCAAAGACACAAGAACCAAAGAAGTTCTCTCAAACAAAAAATCTGAAAAGGGTCAAGCTGTTAAAGACGAGCCAAATAAACCTTCACCTCGTTGCGATGGAAAGATCTCAAAGGGAAACATTCTCCTTTCCCAAGAAGAACCTCTAAAAGAGTTGACCTTGCCACTACACAAGCTTGATGCAACAATCCCGTTAAGTCAACCGCTTGAAGGATTCGTCCATCCGACATCGGGAGCTAGAACCGAGCATGGAACACTTCCATTACCTGATGACAACAAGCATTACGGTCCTAAAGCCTTCAAACTCATTGTCCAAGCCGGGTATAACCCACAAGAAATTGCTCTATTAAATCCGATGTTGTCACGAATACAGTAAAGAAAGCTGGCCATGGTGGCAAAAGTTCCAAGATAGGTCTCGGTTATTGGTAGCGTCGTTTCCTACTACCAAATTAAATGTGTATGAAGAATACACTTAAACCTTACCGACTATCCTACTTAGTAGAATGGTAAATAAGGGTCGATCCCAAAGGGAACGGCCGAACAGTTTTGATTACGATGTCAAGCAGTTTATGATTAAGAATGCAAGAAATAAATACTTAAGAAAGCAATAATGGGGGGGGGGGGGGGGGGTTGATGGGAAACTAACAATCTATTAGTGACAATTAAAAGCAAATAGACACAATTAAAAGAAACAAGTACTCAAAAACAATAGAAGGGATCTTTTTCGGTTTTAGTTTTCAAATAGTAAATCAAGTCACCCTTGATCATGCTTCCCCTTGGTCTTGAACAATTGATGCAACTATTGTTAATGCCCGATTAAATTGTGATTTAAGCCCTTATCTCAAGACTATTAACAAACTCTAATAGCCTTGTTATCCCTTAATCTTAGTCAATCACAATAAGCTCTTCGACTAACCCTATTCAGTTTAACCGAATCCTCGAACAAGCTCTCTTAGATTCAATCACCAAAAGCATTAAACACTAGGACAACGAGATAAATTCAACATAAAACTCGAAAGCTCGGTTTTAGTGGTTGAACTTTGTGTTATCCCCAATAAATAACTATTGTTTGCTACTCGGGAATCGGAAATCCTATAATTACGGATAATAATCTCCTATTCTAGCAACACATTCACAAATCCCTTAAAGGGTGATCAAACCAATAATCAATTCATAAATGTGAGTCAATAAGAGCAAATAACACAAAACACTTAAATACACAATAATCTCGGTAACATTAACCGTAATAATCACATCAATGTCTCGACTCAAGGTTCCACAATGATCAAGGATGAACTAAGGGTGCTAGCCACCCATATTAACTAATACAATCAGAAAATAAATGGGAAAATAAAGAAACATGATACTGATATGGATGAACCCAAAGATTTCAATTGGAGAAGATGATCCTTCAATCCCTTGTCCAATCTCCTTCCTTGGTGGCTGAATAGTGCTCTCCAAGTATCAAAAAGTCCTCCAAAAGTTATCCAAAGTTAGGTTAAATTCGAATGGGATGATATATATATAAAGGGAGAAAGTGCTAGACAAAAATAGGCAAAAACGTATTCAGGATTTTAAAACAGGGTAGTGAATCTCGGCCGAGATGGGAGTGTGTCTCGGCCGAGACGTGAAAAATGGTTTTCAAGAATTTTGGGTCGAAGGTCAATCTCGGCCGAGATTGGGTTGCATCTCGGCCGAGACGTGAAAAAGGGGAAACTAGGGCTTTTTAGGTTTTGACTCATCTCGGCCGAGATTAGATTGCATCTCGGCCGAGACTTTCATCTTTGACATTCTTCAGAAATTCCCTGGAGCCTCATCTCGGCCGAGATGAGATTGAATCTCGGCCGAGATCTTCAGTCTTGCAAAACTTCAGAAAACCCCTGGAGGCTCATCTCGGCCGAGATTAACATCCTGTCTCGGCCGAGATTTTCAGTTGGCCCTTCCTCTCTTGCCTCGATCGATCCATCGACTCCGCGGTCGTTTAATCTTTGATTTCGACCCTTTTTACACCTGTCTTAATACAAAAATAGCTCAAACGCATTATTTTGCCCATTAGAATATAAAAGCACTAAATACACATAATTATGCACGTTATTGACACTAAAATGACACTAAAAGTTCCCTAAAGTGCGTGCACGGAACACGTGTACCAAATCTCCCCAAACTTAAAACTTGTTCGTCCCGAACAATAAAGAGAAAGACAAAAGAACACGTGTTTAGGGCAAAGTTTAGTGGCATTTGATTTCAGAATTTTCATGAAAAAGAGTAAGAGAGCATGATAAAAGTGAGCATGTGTGATAGACTAGATCCACTACTCTCGAGACAAAACACTCTAAACTTAAGATCCTCACATGGTGAGTGTAACTCTCGACTCTCAAGGGTATCAAAAGGGAAGTGTATACGCTCACATTGAAATGCATAAAATGCCTACCATAAGCTTGCCAATCATCTAAACTTCGATGTATACCGACATGTGTGACAAAGAATCAAAAAGGTCTTTAATAGGTTGTAATGTTGGCTTGGGGTAAGGTGGGATAATTTTGGGTAGAAGTGACTATAAAATGGACTAAATGAGTTAGCTAATCTCATCCACCCCTCAAACAACAATCACTTTACCTCACTCTTTACTTTCTTAGTAAACCAATCCCAAAATTGGTTTCTTCCCCTTACCACAAAGTTCACAACCTAATTGCTTTCTCAATTCTCCGTTAGAGTGTATTTTCTTTGTATTTCTACCACTTTGAGAACATCTATCGAAAGGTATTTATATTACTAGCCTCTCCAAATCAAAAGCAACAATTTAGTATATACAACTACTTTTTTTTTTAAACAAATATTGGAGAGGACTAGTGTTTTCGATTCTTTTCCTAGTGTTTCATCTCTTTTCACCTTTCAAAATTCCCCATAGATTACCCCTTTCAATCCCAAATTACCCGACTACCTTCCAACCACCTCCCTCATACTCAAATAGTCCAATTAAGTTCAAAGGCTAATCGAAAGGGTTTCGGCTTGTAGAATTGGGCTGTCAAACAAGAGGCTAAAAGCTCAAGGGGCTCAACTAGAGACAATATCAAATTAGGTAAAAAGGATGTGTTTTCAAGCTTGAAAGTAGCTCAAGTCAAGGATTGCCTAAGATCATTTTCAATGTCACACAATGCACCGACTCATGTAAAATAGAGAATCAAGGTAAGTTCTAGAGACAACTAAATGCACTCAATGAATTTCACACCGAAAGAAAGTTTACATTACTCCAAAGATGGGAGTATCTTCTAAAGCTCAAAAACTCACTCGGTTGCAATTTTGATCAAAAGGTTTGAGTGTATGTTCAATTTTGTTTCAAAAATCTATCATGTTCTACCATGTGCTTCTTTCAAAGATATTTGTCAAAAAAATTCATCATTAATCAATGTCACATTTCTTATCCTAAACTTCATCCAATTGCTTTCTCGAGCTGCCAATTTGTACGAATCCCACCCCCTCCCCAAACTTAGTTGCAAACTTAGTTTGTGGAAAAAGAGGAGTACAATTGGTGACTCGCCGAACTTAATCATTTTATTTCACCTTTATTCACAAACATTAACTAAATGAACTACTTTATTAAGAGTCCTACTCCTATAACAATAAAGGGAAAATGTGTGTACTTATCAACATAAACAAACAATTTAACTTTAAGGCACCCAATGATTATTCAAAAATCCGAAACATCCAATTGAATATGTAATAATATTACCAACAAGGCTAATAAGAAAATATGACAATTGGCTCACAGGCCGGCAATATTACCAACAATCAAAATGAACATATATCACAAAAGCAATCAATATACAAATCAGATTGGCACACAGGCCATCACAAGAAATCCAACAAGCAAGTCATGCCAAGTGGCTCACAGGCCAACAGTAAAGATAATGAAAGAAGAAAAACGAGGGGTAGGGGGTTTTGAGCGGCCGAAATGGTCTTATCTCTTTGTTTTCCCCCAAACTTAGTTTTTCAACTAAGTTTGGGACAAACAAGTAAGACTTCTCGGTCGCTCTACTCACAGCGAGCGGGAAGGTCGGGGATTTGAGCCGATGAAGCATCCTTTGATTGATTTGAAAAGGTCGAGAATCTTGGTCTGATTTTCTTGGATAGTTTCCTTGATCCCTCTCAGCTTAGCTCCAATAGATGCTCGCAGCTCCACCAATTCGGCTCTAACGCCTTTGATCTCGTCCCCCATGGCCGCCATCAAGCCCTCTTGCCGTTCCTGGAACTCAGATTGAGTTAGAATGGCAGTAGATGATCTTTTCCTTGACGGTTGCTCTGGCTGGCTGCTGCCTTCCCCTTCAACCCCCACGCTCCGAACCCGTGCCACCGGACGTGGCTTTTTGGCTCGCTTGAATTTGGTCAATTCTTCCCGGTTTGGCTCCAAGGATGCATTGAGGTGTGTCTCGGAGCTCAGTTCCAAATTCATCTTGCTTGCCAGGTTGGTGATGTAAGTCAGTCCGGGGTTGGGTAAGCGGAGGTAAGGTCCCTCGTTTTGGAGAACGTAAGGGACAGCCGGACCCGAGATGCCCTCTTTGTACCCAAGCATGGCAATGCGCATGTTCTTCATCTCCTCCCAATCCAAATAATAATCAGTGGTGATAGGTGTGTACTCTGGAAGGGGAACATGGTAGTGCTCGAGTATAGGGGTTATCAACGCCCTACAATAGATCAGGTCGGGCATTTTCGTTTCTCTTTTTCTCTCCGTCCTCAATTCTTTCACTATCTTCTGAAAACATGATACCAAATCCTGTTGGAAGTTCCTCTCCTTTCTATCCACGATGGCCCAAAGAATCTCCATCTCGTATAAGCGGGGAGAGCTGATTTCTTTCTGTCCACATATGGTGGAGCTCAACAGCTTCTGTAGATACTTCACCACAGGGCTTCGAATGGAAGTAAGCCTGGAGCCTCTAGGATCGTAGGCTTGAGGTGAAACTATTCCAGGGGCGGCAGTGATTTGCTCCCAAAATTGTTGCACATTGAACTGTTTCAACACCTCGCGATCACCGTAGGTTGTAGTCTTGAAACCATATATGCTTTTCAAACTGTCGTGGCGGAGTATCTTCTCTTCGTTTAGAAGCTGGAATTTGAAATGATGAACTGTAGAGCCGGAATTTATCTCCTCCTCGATCTCGAGTGTGCTGAAAAATTCGAGCATAAATTTGAGGAAGGTTGGTCGGGGTGCTAGGCACTGAACTAGACCTGCTACGTCTAACAGCTCCAGAATGTTTTGCCGGATTCCCATGGCGTTCAAGATTTTGGGATCGCCATATCGGGTTGCTGACACTCCCCTCTTCATCAATTTGTCGAATCGTTTTCTTTGATCCTCTGTTGTCAGCACTATGTCAAAATCGATGGGCTTTGTGGACTTGTCAGTGGAAGTTGGTCATCAAGCAACTATACGAACTATCATGTCAATTCTATCATTTAAATGCATAACACCTATCAATTGGCAAAAAATCAATACAAGTACTTGTATGTATAACCAAGTTCAACGAATATGCATATAAACGTAAAATTAACTTTCAATCTCAACAATATATACACTAATACGCAACAATAAATCAAAAGGAGGAGATAGCCGTACTTACCAGTTGAGTTTAATCGAAAAGTTTTTGAATTTGGGTTGCTCGCGCCCTTTTTGACTCGACCTCAAATGTGCTCCAAATCCAAATATTTTCGAAGGAGAGTGGGTGTGGTGATGTGAGTGAGGTGTGGTGTGAATTTTAGAGGTGGAAATCGAGTGCAAGGGTGATTATTGGAGTAGTGTGTGCGTGAGTGTGTGAAAATCGCAAGTTTGGGGAAGAACTGACCTAATTTTCGCGCAGGGGGTATTTATACCTGTTTTCCGTCTCGGCCGAGATTCGAATTTGGGCTCTGTGTCTCGGCCGAGATCTGTTCTACGCTTTCAGGAAAACTTGACCCGGCAAGGGATCTCGGCCGAGATTCTGTAGTGTCTCGGCCGAGATGAAGTCTCAGCATTTTTACCCCCATTCTGGACAATCCCGTCTCGGCCGAGATGCATGTATGTCTCGGCCGAGATTGTTCTTCAGCAAATTTGCTTCCATTCTGGACAACCCCGTCTCGGCCTAGATTCGGTCCTGTCTCGGCCGAGATACTCTTCCAGCGAAATTGGCTCAATTTCCATTCAAACCTGTCTCGGCCGAGATGCTATAGTGTCTCGGCCGAGATTTTCTTCCAGAGAAATTTCTTCATTTTGGGTCCTTCTGAATCTCGGCCGAGATAATGTAGTGTCTCGGCCGAGATTATCTTCCAGCAAATTTTCCAGTTTTTGGCATCTTTGGATCTCGGCCGAGATGAAGCATGTGTCTCGGCCGAGATAGGCTTCCAGGGAAGATTTGCCCTTTTCACTCACATGGAGTCTCGGCCGAGATTTCTTCTGTGTCTCGGCCGAGATGGTCCTCCCCTGCATTTTTCCACCTTTTTGGTGTTCTTCAACCCCATTCTACACCATGTCTTGGCTTGGATTTGCTTGTTTGGTACCTACACACATTTTAACCAACACAATTCAAAATATGTAAATAATAGTAAAACTACTAAACTATGAATTTTAAATACGAGAAAACGAGTAACCGCCGGGTTGCCTCCCGACAAGCGCCTTTGTTTAACGTCGTTGGTATCCCAAACCGAGCAAAAATGTTGGATTGGACGAACTCGACCACAACTTTAGAGTCATTGGTTCGGGTTGCTTTCGCCTCCACCCACTTGGACACATAGTCAACAACCAACAATATGTACAAATTCCCATGAGACAAGGGAAACGGTCCCATGAAGTCCATACCCCAAACATAAAAAATTTCGCAGACTACAATCGGGTTTTGGGGCATTTGATTTCTTTGAGAGACATTTCCCGTCTTTTGACAGTTGTCACAGGACTTGCAAAAGGAAAGGGCATCTCTAAATATGGTGGGCCAAAACAGTCCACTCTCAAGCACTTTGTATGCCGTCCCCTTCGGCCCGAAGTGGCCTCCACAAGCATGTGAGTGGCAAAAATTCAACACCGACTGCACTTCGTCTTCGGGAATGCATCTCCTGATTACTTGATCTGACCCATATTTCCACAGGTATGGATCATCCCAAACAAAATGCTTTGACTCACTCTTCAACCTATCCTTCTGCGGTTTACTCATCCCAATAGGAAATCTCTTGGACACCAAATAATTCACCATGTTGGCATACCAAGGGACCTTCGTGCCTGTCATGGCTAGCAATTGCTCGTCTGGAAAGCTCTCCTTCAAGGGCATTTCGTCCTCCTCTTGTATCAAACGGCTTAAATGATCCGCCACCCAATTTTCCTTTCCCTTCTTGTCTTTGATTTCCAAATCAAATTCCTGAAGTAGCAAAATCCATCTGATGAGTCTTGGTTTAGCTTCCTTCTTTGATAATAGAAACCGAAGAGCTGCATGATCAGAAAAAACGATAATCTTAGTACCAAGCAGATATGACCTAAACTTTTCTAAAGCAAAAACTATGGCCAAGAGTAGTTTGCTTGTGCCGGATTTAGGGTCCTTGAGGCATAGTAGATCACATGGGCTGCTTTTTCCTTCCGTTGCCCCAATACAGCTTCAACTGCATAGTTGCTTGCATCGCACATTATCTCGAACGGCAGTGTCCAATCCGGAGGTTGGATGATGGGGGGCGATGTAAGGGCCTCCTTGAGCTGATTAAAGGCCATCTTGTAATCGGTTGACATCTCAAATTCAACATCCTTTTGCAATAGCCGACACAGAGGGGCAGAGATCTTTGAAAAATCCTTAATGAAACGCCTATAGAAACCTGCATGGCCAAGAAATGATCGAACTTCCCGCACAGTTGCGGGGTAAGGCAAGGCAACAATAAGATCAACTTTAGACTTATCAACCTCAATCCCTTTTGATGAAATTATATGCCCAAGAACGATGCCTTGCTCAACCATAAAATGAAATTTTTCCCAATTCAAAATAAGATTTGTTTCTATGCACATTTTCAGAATTGTAGCAAGATTATCAAGGCATTTTTCGAAAGACTCACCATACACACTAAAATCATCCATGAAAACTTCAATAATATTCCCAACATATTCGGAAAAAATACTTACCATGCACCTTTGAAAGGTGGCCGGGGCATTGCATAGCCCAAATGGCATCCTCCTCCATGCAAAGGTACCGAAGGGGCATGTGAAAGTGGTCTTCTCTTGATCTTCTGGAGAGATGGCTATTTGGAAGTATCCGGAGTATCCATCCAAGAAGCAATAGAAGGAATGCCCGGCCAATCTCTCAAGCATTTGGTCAATGAATGGCAAAGGAAAATGATATTTGAGGGTCATGGCATTTAGCTTGCGGTAATCGATGCACACTCGCCATCCGGTTTGCAAGCGGGTGGGAACCATTTCCCCGTCTTTGTTCTCCACCACCGTCACTCCCGACTTTTTGGGCACGACTTGTGTTGGGCTCACATATTCGCTATCCGATATTGGGTAGATAATCCCAACATCGAGTAACTTGATGATCTCCGTCTTCACCACCTCCATCATAGGTGGGTTAAGCCGCCTTTGGGGTTCCCGACTTGGTTTGGCATTATCCTCCAACAATATCCGGTGCATGCATAGGGATGGACTAATGCCTTTGATATCAGCAATAGCCCACCCTATAGCTTCTTTGTTAACCTTGAGGACCTCGATCAATGCTTGTTCTTGAGTGGATGTGAGCTTTGATGAGATAATCACCGGTAGGGTTTCGTCCTCCCCAAGATATGCGTATTTGAGATGGGGGGGAAGGGTTTTGAGCTCAAGGGTTGGTGCCTTGATGGTAGAAGGTAGCAGCTTTTCTCGAGGTTCAGGCAAGGGTAAGAATTTGGGAAAGGGCTTGGTTCGGAAAGGCTTGGATGATTTCGATTGTTCCACTATCCCCACAAACTCTTTCTTGGTGTCCATTGGCTCTATCTTCTCTAGATCGGCCGCCAATTCAATTGCTTCTTCGTCCCTACAATAACACTCAAACACTCCCTCCACAAGGGGATCAATAACATCAATGACATCAATAGAATAAACACTATGCAATTTCTCAGGATATTTCATTGAATCAAAAATATTAAATTGCACCACTTGGCCAGCAAATTCCATGCTAAGAGTTCCCTCTCGCACGTCAATCTTTGTTTGGGAGGTATTCAAGAACGGCCTTCCAAGCAAGATTGGTGTGGAATCGGGCGAATTTCCATGCATGTCAAGTACATAGAAATCTGCTGGAAAGATGAGGTTATCCACCTCAACTATCACGTCCTCAATCACCCCGTCCGGAAACGAGGTGCTTCGGTCCGCCAGTTGGATGACTACCCTCGTGTCTTTCAGTGGACCCAAGTTCAAGCTATTGAAAATAGAACGGGGCATCACATTGATCGATGCCCCCAAATCAAGCATAGCCTTCTCAATCAGACAATTACCAATCGTACACGGGATGGTGAACATTCCCGGGTCCTTGTATTTCTGTGGCATCTTCTTCTGAAAAACCGCCGAGATATTTTCTCCTATGAAGACTTTCTCATTCCCATGTAGATGCCTTTTGTTGGTGCATAAATCTTTCAAAAACTTTGCGTACCGCGGAATCTGTTTT
Source organism: Ajuga chamaepitys (assembly GCA_958295605.1). Lineage (NCBI taxonomy): Eukaryota > Viridiplantae > Streptophyta > Magnoliopsida > Lamiales > Lamiaceae > Ajuga > Ajuga chamaepitys. Next base: position 12,226,007 of record OY282505.1, on the reverse strand, counting down.
ACAGCGTCCATCAAGGGAATACTGATTTCCACCTTCCTGAATACCTCCATTATTTCCTTGTCTCTATTTTTGTCGGGAATCTTCTTCATTTGACTCAGAAACGGAAGTGGGGGCATTTCAGAATTTTTGTTGGACTTCAGGGAATCTCGGCCGAGATCTTTATGTGTCTCGGCCGAGACAGGTGGGCAGATAATTTTTCCTTCTGGACGAGGTGGGACATCTCGGCCGAGATCCTGATATGTCTCGGCCGAGATTTCGTGTTTTGCACACTCCCTTTCACTTCCAATTCTACTTGCTCCTTCACTTGACTTCCCCTTTTCAAGGACCTTCCCGCTTCTCAAAATCCCTATACTGACATTCTCAATTTCACTTTGTGGAGAGTATTTCATGGTAGAAAAAGGCAATAGGTGGTCGGGGAAGCATGCAGCTAATGCCTCCTTTTGCTTACGCAACTCCTTGGCAATCTTCCACTTAGGTGTCCGAACTTTACTTTCAACCACATGGGAAGTCTCTTCTTTCCTCGAACCATCATCCACGTCCTCAGTCTTTCCTTGTGAAGTATACCCGGGCTTTTCAGGCTCTCCAAGTAACTCCTCATTCATAACAACAATGGCACTCACATTTTTCGGGTTGACTTCCGATTGAGCCGGTAATCTTCCTCCTTGTGCATTTTCTAAACGAGATACCGCCGATGCTATCTGACTGACTTGATTTTCGATACTCTAAAACCTAGAACTTGATTCCTTCTATAATTGGAGCGTACTAGTGGCTAGGCTTTTCACTATATCAGAAAGAGATGGATCACAGGGTACCTGCTCGGGTTGCTATCTTTGCTGGAACATTTCCCTAGGAAAAGGGGGTCGGTTTTGCCCACTGTGATCACCTTGTTGATTATTGCTCGGATTCTGATTGCCGTATTTGAAATTCGGATGGTCCCTCCAACCCGGGTTGTATGATTGTGAATACGGATCATATTTCCTCCTTGGGATTAAAGTTGTGAACCGCGTTGGCATGGGCCTCCATTTCTTCTCCGAGAACCGTGCAAGTATCAGTAGAGTGTTCAGTGACTTGGCAAATTCTGCAAGGCTTGGAAGTAGGTGTCCCACCGGAGATTACCTTCTTCACCAAGTCGGTGAGTTGGTCTAACCTTTCTTCAACAGTTGAATCTATCACATCCTTGACCCGTCTCACCGGCTCTCTACATCCAAACTGTTGAGTATTAGCAGCTATTTTGGATATCAGTGCTCAAGCCTCAGTAGGTGTCTTATCAGATAAAACCCCTCCACTCGCCGAATCAATCATATTTCGATCTGCCAGGCAAAGTCCTTCATACCAATACTGAATCAGCAGTTGTGGAGTGATTTGATGTGGAGGGCAACTTCCGACAAGTCTTTTGAAACGTTCCCAATACTCATATAATGTTTCACCTTGCATCTGCCTCACTCCACTGATCTCCTTTCGAATGGTGGTGGCTCGAGAAGCTGGGAAGAATTTTTCAAGGAATTGGGTTTCCATCTGCTCCCAGGTGGTGATTGATCCGGATGGAAGATAATATAGCCAATCCCGAGCAAGATCCTTTAGGGAAAACGGGAATGCTCGAAGTTTTATCTGTTCTTCCGTCACCCTTGATGGCTTCATACTTGAACAAACCACATGGAACTCCTTGAGGTGCTTATGAGGGTCCTCTCCGGACAGTCCATGAAAGGAAGGTAGTAGGTAGATGGGTCCGGATTTCAACTCGAAAGCGGTGTCGTTTCCTATGGCTGGGAAGGTGATGCACAAGGGCTCTTGAGCAACCCTTGTGTTAGCCAACTCCTTCATTGTTCTTTCTTGACCTTGATCCTCAGCCATTTCTTCCAAGTTAATAATCTCTTCACCCCCTAAATTCAGCACATCGATTCTTTCTCGGACTTGCTCCAAATCTCGAGCTCTCCTTCTCAATTCACGTTCACGTTCCTTAATATCAGGTTCAAATAGCAATCCTTTTTATCCTTGCGAACGCAACAACATTCACTACAGGTAAACAAAAAATAAGGAAACAAAGTGAGAATATGAAATTACTAAGCTAAACAAGAAGATAACTATATATGTAATTAATCATAATGCTTGATCAACAAATCAACTCTATTCTAATCACCGTTCCCCGGCAACGGCGCCAAAATTTGGTAGCGTCGTTTCCTACTACCAAATTAAATGTGTATGAAGAATACACTTAAACCTTACCGACTATCCTACTTAGTAGAATGGTAAATAAGGGTCGATCCCACAGGGAACGGCCGAACAGTTTTGATTACGATGTCAAGCAGTTTATGATTAAGAATGCAAGAAATAAATACTTAAGAAAGCAATAATGGGGGGGTTGATGGGAAACTAACAATCTATTAGTGACAATTAAAAACAAATAGACACAATTAAAAGAAACAAGTACTCAAAAACAATAGAAGGGATCTTTTTCGGTTTTAGTTTTCAAATAGTAAATCAAGTCACCCTTGATCATGCTTCCCCTTGGTCTTGAACAATTGATGCAACTATTGTTAATGCCCGATTAAATTGTGATTTAAGCCCTTATCTCAAGACTATTAACAAGCTCTAATAGCCTTGTTATCCCTTAATCTTAGTTAATCAAAATAAGCTCTTCGACTAACCCTATTCAGTTTAACCGAATCCTCGAACAAGCTCTCTTAGATTCAATCACCAAAAGCATTAAACACTAGGACAACGAGATAAATTCAACATAAAACTCGAAAGCTCGGTTTTAGTGGTTGAACTTTGTGTTATCCCCAATAAATAACTATTGTTTGCTACTCGGGAATCGGAAATCCTACAATTACGGATAGTAATCTCCTATTCTAGCAACACATTCACAAATCCCTTAAAGGGTGATCAAACCAATAATCAATTCATAAATGTGAGTCAATAAGAGCAAATAACACAAAACACTTAAATACACAATAATCTCGGTAACATTAACCGTAATAATCACATCAATGTCTCGACTCAAGGTTCCACAATGATCAAGGATGAACTAAGGGTGCTAGCCACCCATATTAACTAATACAATCAGAAAATAAATGGGAAAATAAAGAAACATGATACTGATATGGATGAACCCAAAGATTTCAATTGGAGAAGATGATCCTTCAATCCCTTGTCCAATCTCCTTCCTTGGTGGCTGAATAGTGCTCTCCAAGTATCAAAAAGTCCTCCAAAAGTTATCCAAAGTTAGGTTAAATTCGAATGGGATGATATATATATAAAGGGAGAAAGTGCTAGACAAAAATAGGCAAAAACGTATTCAGGATTTTAAAACAGGGTAGTGAATCTCGGCCGAGATGGGAGTGTGTCTCGGCCGAGACGTGAAAAATGGTTTTCAAGAATTTTGGGTCGAAGGTCAATCTCGGCCGAGATTGGGTTGCATCTCGGCCGAGACGTGAAAAAGGGGAAACTAGGGCTTTTTAGGTTTTGACTCATCTCGGCCGAGATTAGATTGCATCTCGGCCGAGACTTTCATCTTTGACATTCTTCAGAAATTCCCTGGAGCCTCATCTCGGCCGAGATGAGATTGAATCTCGGCCGAGATCTTCAGTCTTGCAAAACTTCAGAAAACCCCTGGAGGCTCATCTCGGCCGAGATTAACATCCTGTCTCGGCCGAGATTTTCAGTTGGCCCTTCCTTTCTTGCCTCGATCGATCCCTCGACTCCGCGGTCGTTTAATCTTCGATTTCGACCCTTTTTACACCTGTCTTAATACAAAAATAGCTCAAACGCATTATTTTAACCATTAGAATATAAAAGCACTAAATACACATAATTATGCACGTTATTGACACTAAAATGACACTAAAAGTGCCCTAAAGTGCGTGCACGGAACACGTGTACCAGTTATACGCCAGCAAATCCTTTTCGCATCACCATCAAAAGAGCAACCACTAATTATATCATTGAGGGAGAAGTCTCATCAACAGAAGATACTTTTGATAGAAATTGGAGAAAAGTACGTCGGGTCTCCGTCTTTGAAAGACTTGGCCCAGTGAAAAGACGTGGGAGAAACATTCGCCAAAGGATAAATGCTGCCAAGTTACAAGGGGGCAATGAGCAAAAATCCAATCAAAGGATTAGAAGCTTAATCCCGTCCCGTATGAAGAGGCGCACCACTTTAATTGTGTCATGTGATAAAGAGCTGAAGGCTAGAATGCAAACAATCATCTTCACAAAAACACAAGATGAAGACGATAGAGAAAGTGTGGCTTCTTCATACTTTGTCAATAGTGGCGCCCAGCATGTCCCTCAATGTGCCCCTCAGAGCATTACAAGAAACCTAAGAAGGAAAATCATTCAACTAGTCAGAGGTGGCTAAATCAACGAAGGGAATGGTACTATGCACACAATCCAAATAAGGCAAAGGAACGGACAAATGAGAGCATGCGTGGACTTTAAGAAAGATGAAGAGGTAAATGAGGACATTGCTTCAACAAATCATATTACCTTGAGTGAAGAGGTCCATGAAGCAGAGGAAGATGCCGAAATTGCACCCCCAGAACTCGAAGAAGGAGTGAAATCAACAGTGGACGAGCTGAAAGAAGTTGACTTAGGTGATGACGATGATCCACAACCAATTTACCTCAGCGCCCTATTGACGGCCAATGAAGAAGAGGCATACATTGAATTGCTGCGAGAATTTAGAGATGTATTCGCATGGTCATACAAAGAGATGCCTGGATTAGACCCGAAGGTAGCTGTCCACCATTTGGCCATAAAGAAAGGCACTCGACCCGTTAAACAAACTCAACGTCGCTTTAGACCTGAATTGATCCCTCCGATAGAAGCGGAAGTAAACAAACTGATCGAAGTTGGATTCATTCGAGAAGTCAAATATCCCACATGGATATCCAGCATTGTCCCAGTAAGAAAGAAGAATGAACAAATCCGAGTTTGTGTTGACTTCAGAGATCTAAATGTGGCATGCCCGAAAGATGACTTCCCACTGCCGATCACCGAGCTCATGATTGATGCGACTACGGGGCACGAAACTTTATCCTTCATGGATGGATCATTGGGATATAATCAAATTCGCATGTCACCCAAGGACGAAGAGTTGATAGCCTTTCGAACTCCGAAAGGAATATACTGCTACAAGGTGATGCCATTTGGATTGAAGAACGCTGGGGCTACGTACTGGGCCTAAGGCTTCAAAACAAAAATTTAGGACCATAAATTGACCTAGCCCGATTTAATTAACTAATGCCACATGCAAGATAATCATTTCACTTGCCACATCCACGTATTTGCATGCATTAATTCATGGAACACCATATGTCCACCTTTCTTCCAGGTGAAATGTGAATAAAGGAAATTTGTTGTCACCTAGGCCCACCATCAACATGACAAAAGAAGCCCACATAATTTCACATGTTTTATCCTTGCAGCATGCATATCCAACTATCAGACGGAATCGAGATTTTACAGACTTATTCCCTGCGATTTTGCATATTTCTCGGCTTTACGAGATTTAATTTTCTTCCACGTAAACAAAGATCTCAAAGATCTGATGACTGCTATGGGGATAACTCTTTCAGTAGATATATCCTTATCTAAGATGATTCGATTAATTCGAATAAACATGTGTTTCTTGCCACTCAAGCGTAGACACCTTATAAATAGCTTGCTCCCTTCAGTTTTTTTTTTCATCACTTCTAAGTCCATCAGGAACCTCAGCAGCGTTCCGCCTCATCTTACAGAGGAATTTCTTGGTTGTTCTTGGTCGTCGGAGTCTCACGAAGTAGCTTCTTTGTCGCCGGCTTCACGATTCTCACCTTCAACAATGCCGCTCGATCATTGGTGTCCCGACTCGTTCGTGCGAAACCGTGTTCAAACGTCGTCGGGATTTCTGAATTGTTTCTACGAAGATATACTTCTTCGGCAGGCTCCCGGACTGCTACTGCAAACGTACTTCTTGTCGTCGTCGGCATCTGGATAGTTACAGCGATAGGTATGTCTTTCTACCCTTTTATCTTTCATTTTACCTTCCTTCTTCTCTCTCAAATAAACCCGCATATTCCATAGTATACGCAGCCCTTTGGTGTCTAAATACGGAAAGACCCCGTAAATTGGATGCTTTGTTGTGCAGGATTGGATGCTTTGTTGTGCAGGATTGCTTGACCACATTGATACTCTAAAGCATCTTTTAAAAGGTGTTGCTGTTTCGACATCTCCTGGTTGTGTTCCGAATTTATTTCTGCGAAGGTGCTACACGATCGTCAGCAAGTTCGGCAAGCATCTACCTCGTTGTCAGTAACTTGAATCGCCTCTTCGAAGATCGTTTTTTTTTAATCACCATCGAAAGCCCCGTGAAGATCGAATTTCATTGCCTTCCGAATTTCCATGAAGATTGCATTAAGCATTAATGTTTTTTTTTTCTTCGAACTGTTTCTGTACAGGTATGTCTTCTTACCTTATATTTTGTTTCCTTGATTCTTTTCTTTTTTCTTTCCTTTTTTTTTTTTGTTTTTTTTTTTTCACACCATGCATGATGGGTTCCTATGAGTGATGGATGGCCAAGAGTTGTGCCAAATTCCAACCCAATCTCATCCACGTAATCGCGCAAAGAGATCTCAATTTCTCACTCTAGCAGCTTCTTCATTCAAGTACAATGTACAATGTACAATGTACAATTTCTAGTGCGTCTAGGTGCAAGATGACCCAACATAATATTCTCCGCGACCACCTTTTGACGACTAAACTAAAATGGGCCACCTCTTGACATGCTGGACTAATAGACTCGAAAAGCATATCGGACTTCGAAAACATCTTCATCACATAGAGATACAGTGGCGACTAGACTTCAAAGAGATAGATTCATTCTGCAGAGGCAGGCCCGGCATGGAGATGGAGATTCGTCCTATACAATTTGGAAGAGACGGATTGTGCTTGGAGATGGAGGAGGTGGACTTGGAGAGATGTACCCGATATACTCGGCTAGGAGAGGCCAACTTATCTCCGCAATGTAAAAAGATGGACTTAAATAGCTTGATTGAAGAATCAGACTCGATCAACTTTGACGGCAGACCTATCCCAAAGATTTGAGCGGCGGACTCTACTTGGAAAGACACATCTAGACTCAACTTGAAGACGCGGGCTCAACTTGGAGCAACACGCCCAATGGACTCAACCTCTCGACTCGGCTAGGTGGGCTCATCTTGAAGACTTGAGAGACAACGTCGACTTGGAGAAGATGATCCCACGAACTCAACTTGGAGAGATGCACTGAACTTGAATTGGAGAGACGGAGTCATCCCGAAGATTTGGAGAGACAAACTCAACTTGGAGAAGCAATCCCACGAACTCGACTTGGAGAGATGCACCCACTCGACTTGGAGACACGGAGGCATCTTGAAGTCTTGAGAGGCAGACTTGACTAGGAGCGGCACAGCCAGCGAACTCAACTTTGAGAGGTACATCCAACAGACTCGACTCAGAGAGGCAAACTCTTCTTGAAGACTTGAGAGACGACATCGACTTGCAGAGGCACATCCAAAATACTCGACTTGGGGAGTTGCAGAGTCACATCCGACAGACTCGAGTTGAAGAGGCAGACTCTTCTTGATGATTTGAGAGACGACTCCGACTTGCAGAGGCACATTCGATAGACTCGACTTGAAGAGTTACAGAGTCACATCCGACAGACTCGAGTTGAAGAGGCAGAGTCTTCTTGAAGATTTGAGAGACGACTCCGACTTGCAGAGGCACATCCGATAGACTCGACTTGAAGAGGCGGACTCTTCTTAAAGACTTGAGAGACGACGTCAACTCAGAGCGACACATTCGACATTCCGACTTCAAGAGGGGTATTCAGCAGACTCGACTTCAAGAGACACATCCGACTGACTTAAACTTGCACAAGTGGATTCATCTTGAAGATTCGGGAGGCAACTTCAACTTGGGAGAGACGAACTCGGCTTAGCATCCGATAGATTCGACTTGAAGCGACACATCCAACATTCCGACTTCAAGAGGTGCATTCAGCAGACTGGACTTCAAGAGACACATCCGGCTGACTCGACTTGGACAAGTGGATTCATCTTGAAGATTTGGGAGGCAACTTCAACTTGGGAGAGACGAACTCGGCTTAGCATCCGATAGATTCAACTTGAAGCGACACATCCAACATTCCGACTTCAAGAGGTGCATTCAGCAGACTCGACTTCAAGAGACACATCCGACTGAATTGACTTGGACAAGAGGATTCATCTTGAAGATTCAGGAGGCAACTTCACTTGGGAGAGACGCAGTCATCTCGAAGACTTAGCGGAACGAACTCAACTGAGACAAATGATCCAAAGAACTCCGACAACCATGATTGAGCTAAGCTTGACAATCCGTCTTGATGGACTCTGGCATTGGATGGGATCAGCTGAAAGCCAGACACACTTGGAGTTCGATTAACATCAACTTGAATCTTCTTAACTTGGAGCGACTTAGAAGAGGAAAACACAATATATGACTGAACTTAGAATACTAAGCTGCCTACGTACCCTGGTGAAAGGGATCAAGTCATAACGTAGTTCAATTGCCACCTTTGTGTTTGTTTTTTGGGGGGTGCCGTGCACAGTTTATACTCATGCGGGTCAGGAGTGACTATTCTTTAACCACTTTAGCCAAAGTGGGGTAAGTTAGCATTTTAACCACATACTTTACCTTTGGTGGTCCCCGTGCACAGTTTATCCTCATGTGGGCCAGGAGGTTTTTTTTTTTTTTTTTTTTTGCTTTTTTTTTCTTTTTCTTTTTTCTTTTTTTTTTTTATTTTATTTTTTTGTTTCTTTTTTTTTTGTTTCTTTTTTTGTTTTGTTTTTTTTTTTTTTTTGGCAGCAGGCTCAAGCATAGTAGCGCTTCAAGAACTTCCCATTTATGGGCCCGACCCGTACGCCATCTTCAGAAATCAACTTGTAAGCACCATTCGTGTAGACTTCCTTTACAACATAAGGGCCATCCCACTTCGATGTGAACTTGTTGCCAACTCAGTGAGTAGTGATGATCGGCCTCCGAAAAGCAAGTACCAAATCACCTACTTGAAATGAACGCGTCCGTACCTTTTTGTTGAACGCCTTTGACATGCGAGCTTGGTAACATTCGAGTCTTTGTTGTGCTTCTAATCGCTTTTCATCAAGAGCCTCCAGCTCCTCGAGACGCAACCGCGCATTCTCTTCTTCAGTTAGCCCTTCTTGCATTGCTATCCTCAACGATGGAATTTGCTGCTCAAGAGGAAGAACAGCTTCTACACCATAGACCAACGAGTAAGGAGTTGCTTGCGTAGCCGTCCTGTGCGTAGTTCGGTATGCCCATAGAGCTTCTCCCATTCTTTCATGCCAATCACGTTTTGACTTTGCAATTGCTTTCTTCAACAAATTACATAAAGTTTTGTTGAATGCCTCGGCAAGACCATTGGCGGCAGCATAATACATGGACGACTTTCTTTGCTTGAATCCAAACTTCTGACAGAGATTATCTATCAAGCTATTGCTGAACGGTTTTCCGTTATCGGTGATGATGTATCTTGGTACCCCATAGCGGTAGATTATGTTACGATGGATGAAATCAGCTACTGTTTCCTTCTTTACTTCTTTCAGAGGCACAACTTCAGCCCACTTGGAGAAATAATCCGTCGCTGCCAGGATATACAAATGTCCACCGGAAGACTTTGTCATTGGTCCAACTACATCTAAACCCCAAGCGTCAAAGGGCCATGAAGCAACAGTAGGATGTAGGGGCTCGGGTGGTTGATGAATGAGATTTGCATGAAACTGACAAGCTTGACACCTTTGCGCATAATCTATGCAATCCTTCACCATAGTCGGCCAGTAGTAACCCATTCTCTTGATTCGGAAGTGTAGTTTTGGACCCGATTGATGAGCTCCACAAATCCCGGAGTGAGCTTCTTCCATAGCTCATACAGATTCTTCATTACTTAAGCACCGCAAAAAGACTCCATCAAATGACCGTCTATAGAGCATCCCTTTGAAGTAAATGAAACGTGATGCACGACGCCGTATATCAACCCTTTGGCAAGGGTCATTCGGTAGCTTCTCATATTTTAAGTAATCCACAAAGGCTTGACGCCAGTCTTCTTCTTCAATCTCAAATACTTCAACGGAGAGACTTTCCTCCTCATCATCATCTTCATCTTCAAAGATTGGTGGAATGACCCAACTTTTACATACTGGTACACGCACCTCGACATCAGACATAGCAATTGGTGAAGCGAGCTTAGCAAGTGCATCTGCTTGTTTATTGTGCTTTCTTGGAACGTGATCAAGTTCTACATCTCCAAGCCACCCAATAAGTTTCCGAGCATAGGTGACATATGGTAGCAATTCGGGCTTCTTAACTTCATACTCTCTGCTTAGCTGGTTGATTACCAACTTGGAGTCTCCATACACTTTGAGATGTATTCGTTTTGTGTCCACCGCCATTTCAAGCCCAAGTATGAGTGCATGATACTCAGCGACATTGTTCGAACAATTCTGAGTTAAAGTGAATGAGTATGGAAGTACTTCACCATATGGTGTCATAAAGACAACCCCAGCACCAGCTCCTTCTCTATGAGCTGCTCCGTCAAAGTACATCTTCCAAGGAGGAGAGATTTCAACAGCTAAAGCATCTTCATCTGGAAAATCGTCCAATAATTCCCATTCAGCTGGGATACGATGATCAGCTAAGAAGTCGGCCAACACTTGTCCCTTCATTGCCTTTTGGGGAACATAAACTATCTCGAATTGTTGCAGCTGGAGATACCATCTTGCAAGTCTGTCGGAGAGCACTGGTTTTGACATAACATACTTCAAAGTTGAGTTCGCTAGTTGTCCCGCTCCTAGTCAAGTCTGCCTCTCAAGACTTCAAGATGACTCCATGTCTCCAAGTTGAGTTGGGTGCGTCTCTCCAAGTCGAGTTCGTGGGATTGCCTCTCCAAGTTGAGTTTGTCGCTCCAAATCTTCGGGATGACTTCGTCTCTCTAATTCGAGTTCAGTGCGTCTCTCCAAGTTGAGTTCGTGGGATCATCTTCTCCAAGTCGACGTTGTCTCTCAAGTCTTCAAGATGAGCCCGCCTAGCCGAGTCGAGAGGTTGAGTCCATTGGGTGTGTTGCTCCAAGTTGAGTCCGCGTCTTCAAGTTGAGTCTAGATGTGTCTTTCCAAGTAGAGTCCGCCGCTCAAATCTTTGGGATAGGTCTACCGTCAAAGTTGATCGAGTCTGATTCTTCAATCAAGCCATTTAAGTCCATCTTTTTACATTGCGGAGATAAGTTGGCCTCTCCTAGCCGAGTATATCGGGTACATCTCTCCAAGTCCACCTCCTCCATCTCCAAGCACAATCCGTCTCTTCCAAATTGTATAGGACGAATCTCCATCTCCATGCCGGGCCTGCCTCTGCAGAATGAATCTATCTCTTTGAAGTCTAGTCGCCACTGTATCTCTATGTGATGAAGATGTTTTAGAAGTGGCCCATTTTAGTTTAGTCGCCGAAAGGTGGTTGCGGAGAATATTATGTTGGGTCATCTTGCACCTAGACGCACTAGAAATTGTATAGTGTACATTGTACTTGAATGAAGAAGCTGCTAAAGTGAGAAATTGAGATCTCTTTGCGCTATTACATGGATGAGATTGGGTTGGAATTTGGCACAACTCTTGGCCATCCATCACTCATAGGAACCCATCATGCATGGTGTGAAAAAAAAAAGAAAAGAAAAAAGAAAAGAATCAAGGAAACAAAATATAAGGTAAGAAGACATACCTGTACAGAAACAGTTCGAAGAAAAAAAAAACATTAATGCTTAATGCAATCTTCATGGAAATTCGGAAGGCAATGAAATTCGATCTTCACGGGGCTTTCGATGGTGATTAAAAAAAAACGATCTTCGAAGAGGCGATTCAAGTTACTGACAACGAGGTAGATGCTTGCCGAACTTGCTGACGATCGTGTAGCACCTTCGCATAAATAAATTCGGAACACAACCAGGAGATGTCGAAACAGCAACACCTTTTAAAAGATGCTTTAGAGTATCAATGTGGTCAAGCAATCCTGCACAACAAAGCATCCAATCCTGCACAACAAAGCATCCAATTTGCGGGGTCTTTCCGTATTTAGACACCAAAGGGTTGCGTATACTATGGAATATGCGGGTTTATTTGAGAGAGAAGAAGGAAGGTAAAATGAAAGATAAAAGGGTAGAAAGACATACCTATCGCTGTAACTATCCAGATGCCGACGACGACAAGAAGTACGTCTGCTGTAGCAGTCCGGGAGCCCGCCGAAGAAGTATATCTTCGTAGAAACAATTCAGAAATCCCGACGACGTTTGAACACGGTTTCGCACGAACGAGTCGGGACACCAATGATCGAGCGGCATTGTTGAAGGTGAGAATCGTGAAGCCGGCGACAAAGAAGCTACTTCGTGAGACTCCGACGACCAAGAACAACCAAGAAATTCCTCTGTAAGATGAGGCGGAACGCTGCTGAGGTTCCTGATGGACTTAGAAGTGATGAAAAAAAAAACTGAAGGGAGCAAGCTATTTATAAGGTGTCTACGCTTGAGTGGCAAGAAACACATGTTTATCCGAATTAATCGAATCATCTTAGATAAGGATATATCTACTGAAAGAGTTATCCCCATAGCAGTCATCAGATCTTTGAGATCTTTGTTTACGTGGAAGAAAATTAAATCTCGTAAAGCCGAGAAATATGCAAAATCGCAGGGAATAAGTCTGTAAAATCTCGATTCCGTCTGATAGTTGGATATGCATGCTGCAAGGATAAAACATGTGAAATTATGTGGGCTTCTTTTGTCATGTTGATGGTGGGCCTAGGTGACAACAAATTTCCTTTATTCACATTTCACCTGGAAGAAAGGTGGACATATGGTGTTCCATGAATTAATGCATGCAAATACGTGGATGTGGCAAGTGAAATGATTATCTTGCATGTGGCATTAGTTAATTAAATCGGGCTAGGTCAATTCATGGTCCTAAATTTTTGTTTTGAAGCATTAGGCCCAGTACGTAGCCCCAGCGTTCTTCAATCCAAATGGCATCACCTTGTAGCAGTATATTCCTTTCGGAGTTCGAAAGGCTGTCAACTCTTCGTCCTTGGGTGACATGCGAATTTGATTATATCCCGATGATCCATCCATGAAGGATAAAGTTTCGTGCCCCGTAGTCGCATCAATCATGAGCTCGGTGATCGGCAGTGGGAAGTCATCTTTCGGGCATGCCACATTTAGATCTCTGAAGTCAACACAAACTCGGATTTGTTCATTCTTCTTTCTTACTGGGACAATGCTGGATATCCATGTGGGATATTTGACTTCTCGAATGAATCCAACTTCGATCAGTTTGTTTACTTCCGCTTCTATCGGAGGGATCAATTCAGGTCTAAAGCGACGTTGAGTTTGTTTAACGGGTCAAGTGCCTTTCTTTATGGCCAAATGGTGGACAGCTACCTTCGGGTCTAATCCAGGCATCTCTTTGTATGACCATGCGAATACATCTCTAAATTCTCGCAGCAATTCAATGTATGCCTCTTCTTCATTGGCCGTCAATAGGGCGCTGAGGTAAATTGGTTGTGGATCATCGTCATCACCTAAGTCAACTTCTTTCAGCTCGTCTACTGTTGATTTCACTCCTTCTTCGAGTTCTGGGAGTTCAATTTCGGCATCTTCCTCTGCTTCATGGACCTCTTCACTCAAGGTAATATGATTTGTTGAAGCAATGTCCTCATTTACCTCTTCATCTTTCTTAAAGTCCACGCATGCTCTCATTTGCCCGTTCCTTTGCCTTATTTGGATTGTGTGCATAGTACCATTCCCTTCGTTGATTTAGCCACCTCTGACTAGTTGAATGATTTTCCTTCTTAGGTTTCTTGTAATGCTCTGAGGGGCACATTGAGGGACATGCTGGGCGCCACTATTGACAAAGTATGAAGAAGCCACACTTTCTCTATCGTCTTCATCTTGTGTTTTTGTGAAGATGATTGTTTGCATTCTAGCCTTCAGCTCTTTATCACATGACACAATTAAAGTGGTGCGCCTCTTCATACGGGACGGGATTAAGCTTCTAATCCTTTGATTGGATTTTTGCTCATTGCCCCCTTGTAACTTGGCAGCATTTATCCTTTGGCGAATGTTTCTCCCACGTCTTTTCACTGGGCCAAGTCTTTCAAAGACGGAGACCCGACGTACTTTTCTCCAATTTCTATCAAAAGTATCTTCTGTTGATGAGACTTCTCCCTCAATGATATAATTAGTGGTTGCTCTTTTGATGGTGATGCGAACAGGATTTGCTGGCGTATAACTGGTACACGTGTTCCGTGCACGCACTTTATGGCACTTTTAGTGTCATTTTAGTGTCAATAACGTGCATAATTATGTGTATTTAGTGCTTTTATATTCTAATGGGCAAAATAATGCGTTTGAGCTATTTTTGTATTAAGACAGGTGTAAAAAGGGTCGAAATCGAAGATTAAACGACCGCGGAGTCGAGGGATCGATCGAGGCAAGAAAGGAAGGGCCAACTGAAAATCTCGGCCGAGACAGGATGTTAATCTCGGCCGAGATGAGCCTCCAGGGGTTTTCTGAAGTTTTGCAAGACTGAAGATCTCGGCTGAGATTCAATCTCATCTCGGCCGAGATGAGGCTCCAGGGAATTTCTGAAGAATGTCAAAGATGAAAGTCTCGGCCGAGATGCAATCTAATCTCGGCCGAGATGAGTCAATACCTAAAAAGTCCTAGTTTCCCCTTTTTCACGTCTCGGCCGAGATGCAACCCAATCTCGGCCGAGATTGACCTTCGACCCAAAATTCTTGAAAACCCTTTTTCACGTCTCGGCCGAGACACACTCCCGTCTCGGCCGAGATTCACTACCCTGTTTTAAAATCCTGAATACGTTTTTGCCTATTTTTGTCTAGCACTTTCTCCCTTTATATATATATCATCCCATTCGAATTTAACCTAACTTTGGATAACTTTTGGAGGACTTTTTGATACTTGGAGAGCACTATTCAGCCACCAAGGAAGGAGATTGGACAAGGGATTGAAGGATCATCTTCTCCAATTGAAATCTTTGGGTTCATCCATATCAGTATCATGTTTCTTTATTTTCCCATTTATTTTCTGATTGTATTAGTTAATATGGGTGGCTAGCACCCTTAGTTCATCCTTGATCATTGTGGAACCTTGAGTCGAGACATTGATGTGATTATTACGGTTAATGTTACCGAGATTATTGTGTATTTAAGTGTTTTGTGTTATTTGCTCTTATTGACTCACATTTATGAATTGATTATTGGTTTGATCACCCTTTAAGGGATTTGTGAATGTGTTGCTAGAATAGGAGATTACTATCCGTAATTGTAGGATTTCCGATTCCCGAGTAGCAAACAATAGTTATTTATTGGGGATAACACAAAGTTCAACCACTAAAACCGAGCTTTCGAGTTTTATGTTGAATTTATCTCGTTGTCCTAGTGTTTAATGCTTTTGGTGATTGAATCTAAGAGAGCTTGTTCGAGGATTCGGTTAAACTGAATAGGGTTAGTCGAAGAGCTTATTTTGATTAACTAAGATTAAGGGATAACAAGGCTATTAGAGCTTGTTAATAGTCTTGAGATAAGGGCTTAAATCACAATTTAATCGGGCATTAACAATAGTTGCATCAATTGTTCAAGACCAAGGGGAAGCATGATCAAGGGTGACTTGATTTACTATTTGAAAACTAAAACCGAAAAAGATCCCTTCTATTGTTTTTGAGTACTTGTTTCTTTTAATTGTGTCTATTTGTTTTTAATTGTCACTAATAGATTGTTAGTTTCCCATCAACCCCCCCATTATTGCTTTCTTAAGTATTTATTTCTTGCATTCTTAATCATAAACTGCTTGACATCGTAATCAAAACTGTTCGGCCGTTCCCTGTGGGATCGACCCTTATTTACCATTCTACTAAGTAGGATAGTCGGTAAGGTTTAAGTGTATTCTTCATACACATTTAATTTGGTAGTAGGAAACGACGCTGCCAAATTTTGGCGCCGTTGCCGGGGAACGGTGATTAGAATAGAGTTGATTTGTTGATCAAGCATTATGATTAATTACATATATAGTTATCTTCTTGTTTAGCTTAGTAATTTCATATTCTCACTTTGTTTCCTTATTTTTTGTTTACCTGTAGTGAATGTTGTTGCGTTCGCAAGGAGAAAAAGGATTGCTATTTGAACCTGATATTAAGGAACGTGAACGTGAATTGAGAAGGAGAGCTCGAGATTTGGAGCAAGTCCGAGAAAGAATCGAAGTGCTGAATTTAAGGGGTGAAGAGATTATTAACTTGGAAGAAATGGCTGAGGATCAAGGTCAAGAAAGAACAATGAAGGAGTTGGCTAACACAAGGGTTGCTCAAGAGCCCTTGTGCATCACCTTCCCAACCATAGGAAACGACACCGCTTTCGAGTTGAAATCCGGACTCATCTACCTACTACCTTCCTTTCATGGACTGTCCGGAGAGGACCCTCATAAGCACCTCAAGGAGTTCCATGTGGTTTGTTCAAGTATGAAGCCAACAAGGGTGACGGAAGAACAGATAAAACTTCGAGCATTCCCGTTTTCCCTAAAGGATCTTGCTCGGGATTGGCTATATTATCTTCCATCCGGATCAATCACCACCTGGGAGCAGATGGAAACCCAATTCCTTGAAAAATTCTTCCCAGCTTCTCGAGCCACCACCATTCGAAAGGAGATCAGTGGAGTGAGGCAGATGCAAGGTGAAACATTATATGAGTATTGGGAACGTTTCAAAAGACTTGTCGGAAGTTGCCCTCCACATCAAATCACTCCACAACTGCTGATTCAGTATAGGTATGAAGGACTTTGCCTGGCAGATCGAAATATGATTGATTCGGCGAGTGGAGGGGTTTTATCTGATAAGACACCTACTGAGGCTTGAGCACTGATATCCAAAATAGCTGCTAATACTCAACAGTTTGGATGTAGAGAGCCGGTGAGACGGGTCAAGGATGTGATAGATTCAACTGTTGAAGAAAGGTTAGACCAACTCACCGACTTGGTGAAGAAGGTAATCTCCGGTGGGACACCTACTTCCAAGCCTTGCAGAATTTGCCAAGTCACTGAACACTCTACTGATACTTGCACGGTTCTCGGAGAAGAAATGGAGGCCCATGCCAACGCGGTTCACAACTTTAATCCCAAGGAGGAAATATGATTCGTATTCACAATCATACAACCCGGGTTGGAGGGACCATCCGAATTTCAAATACGGCAATCAGAATCCGAGCAATAATCAACAAGGTGATCACAATGGGTAAAACCGACCCCCTTTTCCTAGGGGAATGTTCCAGCAAAGACAGCAACCCGAGCAGGTACCCTGTGATCCATCTCTTTCTGATATAGTGAAAAGCCTAGCCACTAGTACGCTCCAATTACAGAAGGAATCAAGTTCTAGGTTTCAGAGTATCGAAAATCAAGTCAGTCAGATAGCATCGGCGGTATCTCGTTTAGAAAATGCACAAGGAGGAAGATTACCGGCTCAACAACACAAATCAACAACACAAATCAACAACATAAGTCAAGAAGCAAGTGAAGAATTCCAGAGCAAAGTTCTTCGGCATTCTTCAAGCAACTCCAAGCGTTCTTCGGCGTTCTCCAAGAAACGGCTTTTGATTCGAGATCAAGGTGCTGAGCCCCTCCAATCAACGTTTCCGAGATAAATATTCGAAGGTGTTCGTCGACGTTCATCAAAATCTTCGAAGCTGTTCTTCGAACATTCATCCAAGAAGACCGTTTGATCCAAAATTAAGCTTCCAAGCCTTTGGGTCAATGTTATTCAAGTCACAGCTTAAAATCCGGAGATGATCGAAATCAACTCCACATTTGAAGGCATTAAACAAATTGAAGAGAAGAATCAGAGGGATTTTAGGGATCGTATCACAATATCGTTTGATTTGAAATTTTTAGTTTGTACGAATTATTTTGTGTTAAAATTTGTTGTTACACTAACACATTATCATAATCATACAAGTTGCCCAATTAATACTTAACATCATAAGATTTCACATAAAATCACAAAAAATGGCATAAACATTATTCAAAACCCTCGTTTTAATTCGAAATCCTAATTCCAATTGAAACCGTAATTGTTTCTAAATCTTATTCCAATTTCATCCTTATCACTTATACATTATTCATCTAAGTCCAATATTATCATCTAAGTCATTTATATTCTAATTCTATTTCACTTATCATTTTATTTTCTAATTATCACTATTATTTCTATTAATCAACTATTTATTTTCTAATTACACTTATATCACCTAATCATCCGTTTTAATTCTAATTATTACCTAACTTAATTATTTAGCCTCGGTTAAGGCCAGACCCGTCCCATCTCGGCCCCAATCAACCTATTGGGCCTGAAACCCATGTTTGGGCCCAATTAAGGTTCAATTTTGGCCTAAGTAAACCTAAGACTCATTTTAATTTATTCTAAGCACGTTTCTATGTGATATAAGCCCAATTCTATTTGTTTTTAGCGTAAATGATTTATTTGGCCCACTTATCTAGCCTATTGGGCCCAAAGCTTATTCCTTTTAACCTATATGGCCCAACCCATTCTTTTATTATTTTCTAGCCCAACTTAATTAATCTAAGCCCAATATTTATTCTTAAGTCCATTAACATAATCCAATTATTCAAAAGCCCAAATTTAATGATTTGGCCCAAATAATCTGTATGAGTCCAACATTATTATTATTATTATTATTATTATTATTATTATTATTATTATTATTATTATTATTATTATTATTATTATTACAACAATAAATTCAACTAAAATAATTCCTAAGCTCCAAGATATTCCAAATTACTCCTAAGTTCAAATTACCTAAATTAACTAACACTACAAGAAATTCTCAAAATAGCGACCGATTTTAGCGACAGAGGTTTTTTGTCGTTAAGTACCGACAAAATTGCGAATTTATATCGACAGAAATAAAAAATCTTTCAACAATAAGTTTTGTCGACAGATTACCCACAGACTAACGACGCTATTTAAGGACAAATATACTAATTTTCTATGCGACACAATAGCGACCAATTTAGTGACGGAATTCTACCGACGGATATAATTCGGTCGGTAATTTTTTTTATTTGAAAAATGTCGACCAATTAGTGACGGAAATGTACCGACGAAAAATATTCAGTCGGTAAATTTTGTATTTTAAAAGTGCCGACTAATTTCAAAATCATACCGACCAATATAATTTTGTCGTAAATTTTTTTGTAAAAAATATCGACGAATGTAGTAATCGCTAAATACCGACATAATTTCAGTCGCTAGTATAAATTAAAAAATAATATTAATTTTTGCCACTATCTAAAAAGGAATTAAAAAAAGTAATTGTTAACATACCTAAAATATAATTGCATAATAAAATGAGACTAAAATGAAAATGTGTAATGTACTCCTCTCTCTCTCCTCCAGCTCTCGAAGTCTCTCTCTCGTCTCCAGCTCTAAAAAAAATCTAATAACATTGTTTCAACTGATGGGTCGGTCAAAAGATTGACATCCGGATCCTCCAACACACTGATGCGGACCTGGCCCAAGCCCCTCACCTTCACCGAGCCCAAGTTCATCTCCACAACATCATTTTTACATCGCTAAATATTGCTTCAGTTCACATTAATTAGCAAACTGTAGGGATTTTATTTCTCTCTCATCTGTACTGCAATGAATCTCGCTCCCCCTCATATGTACAAGGTGATGTTAAATTTTGATTGATATATTTTCTCTAACATCTCTAAATTGAATGTATTTGATACATTTTCTCTCACTTCCCTAAATCGAATAAGAAATTAGGTTTTCAACAATACAAATTTTTCTTAGTTCTTCATAATCTGGCTTTGCTTTGAATTTTCTAACTATTTCGAGTGATTTCCCTCTCAGCTAGGCGAACATTTCCTGGAGTGCAACGACGATAACACTTTGAATCTATGTACAAAGAAAGGTGAAGTATTATAAGTGAGTGGTTGTTCATGGATTTTCAAAGATAATCTGTTTGAGTTTTCAATTTCATGTTATTTATTCTTCTCACTAGTAGTATTCCCGTGCGATGCACGGTTTGTAAATGTAAATGAATAAATAATAAGAATTTATATGTTTATATAATTTTAATATAATAAAATATCACAATCAATTAATATATAATAAAAGATGAAAATATATATATATCTTAATGAAAGAGTAGTCAATGAAAAGTATTAAAACATTAAAAAATATATAGATTTGAGTAAGGTATAGAATATTCATATTTATTTTACTTAATTTATGAATATCTCTATCATCCTTGTATGGAGGTGGTAATGTTGATCATCTTGTACAAAAGATGAGTGTATATATGTATATTTATAATTTTATGATAAACATTTATATTTATCCAAAGTATCTATATTTTTTTATTTTTTCGAATATAGTGTTCAAAAAAAATTCAAAAGCTTTTACTGAGTACCAATAACGTTACATTCTAATTTTATTAATTTTCATTTGTGGCACAACACACTAATAATTTACCCACATAATCAACCAACAAAAAATGATTTGTCTTTAATTTATTTATACAATATGCTGTCAAACTATAGATCAATAATAGATGACTAATTTAATTTATTATACAAGAAAATCACATTAGAAATGAGAATATATATTTTTTATTTCAAAAAAAAATAGAATATTTTTTTGAAAAAAATAAAATGTTGAAAATTATAAAACATTTACTAAATAATTCAATTTTTATATTTTTATATGATTACTAAGAAAAATAATTAATAAAAAAAATCAAACAAAATTCAAATTACATTAAATATAAAAAAGATCATTAGGGGTTTATTTGATAAAATTGTACTAAATCTATTTTTTGGTTTTAATTTTTTGCTTTATTTATTTGTTTTTCCATTCTAGGTATGAATATATTTGAACATAATTTTTTATGCATAATTGATACTACACAAATTAAAAGACACATTAAGTGAACATAAAATTAAATAGAAGAAGAACGGGTACAACAAACACAATACATAGGATTTTAGAAAGAAAAAAAAATATTTTTGCCAACAAAGTTACTCCCATCCCACTCTCTTCCTCACATTTTGGCTCCCTCCCCCTATTTTAGATTCTAGATAATTCTGTTGATTTCTCTCACACAATTTTGGTCAGACTCTCTCTCACAATTTCACAATGTTGGTCTCTCTCTGTTACTCTGGTGGATGGTGATGTCGCATCCCTTCTCCTTGAGTTGCTTTGGATCTCTTAGTCTTCATACCAAATAAAATTATTTAAAGAAGAGCAAAATTTGGAAGTAGACACAAAATTTGGCTGAATTAACAACTTAATTAATGTTGATTTCAATGAAAAATAAATTGATTGTGCGGAAGGGTTCGGATCTTTTTGGGAAGGTTGTGTGAGTGTCTCCTTTTATAGACTTGGACAAATTAAGCTGATTGTGGGGGACTTAGGGAGTGTTTTCATTTGCTTAACTTTTGAAGAAGTGATTAAAATAGAGATTGTGGTAAAATTACTTACAATCAAAAGTAGATAGTGTTTGAGAATAAAAGTGATTTTGCTCAAATAAAAAAGGTGAAGTGTTTGGTGTTTAAGAAGTTTTTAGCTTATTTGAGAGAAAAAACTTCTATTTATTTACCAAAATACAAAAAGTTGGAATTTTTTATTTTTTTTTTACTTTTAACTTTTGGCCTAGAATCAGTTTTATTAAAGTTGAAACAGTTTTCCCAAACACTCCAAAACAACATTTTCAAGTTATAACCTAAAAAGCACTTCGGAAAAACAATTGCAAATATCCTCTTACTATTGATTTGAGATATTAATTGTGCATAAATATATTTTAGAATATATATATAGATTTATCTCCAAAGAAAATGTTTTATACCAAAAATAATATTTTCCAAAAATGGCAAGGAAAATTTGGGCGGGAAAATTTTTAAGTTACTATTTTGGGTGGATTTTGTTATTATATAGATATAGATGTGAGATTCTGTGAATTGTATGTTTGGTGAGATTCTCTGAAATGTCTTTTAATGAACTCACATTTTCTCATCTAAAAATGATCTGCTATTTGAGTTTTGGTAGTGCTTCTTACCTAGGGTTTCCAATCTGTTTGATTTTTAGTAGTATTCTTGTTCGTTAAATCTTACCTAGGGTTTGTTAGGATAAATCAACTTGAATTATGGTTGGTTCTGAATTTTTGTTTATGAAAGGCATCTTTCGATTAATAGTCCTTCTCATTGTGTTCTGTTCACATTGTTGATTCTGCGACCAAAACTCTTTGACGCATTCTTAATCTCGATGTTACTAATGATGATGATGATGAATGAAGGAGTGCTAGTGGGGTTTGGCCGTTAGTATTCCTGTAAATAAGGAAACTAGTTCACTTTATATTATTAGTAAGTAGTATGTGAATTGAATAAAGAAACAACAAGCCTAGGATAAGTTATCGTTAAATGTTTCACTTAGCATTCTGAAATATGATATGGGTTGATCAAGAGGCATGCTTTGTTGAGTGGTTATGGTTAAAACTCACATGATTGTCGAATGAATGGGAGTATTTTCAGCTTGGGGGATATTTAGATGCCGTTGGCAGTAATGATTTTTTTTAATAATCAGCGACAGAATAACGACTAATATTTTTAATAATTAGCGACAAGATAACGACGGAATATATTATCGACAAACAATATTGTCGGTAATTCTCAACAGATTAGCGACAGAATATAGTCGTAAAATGCCGACGGATTAGTGTATCGACAATATTTCTGTCGGTAGATCGTCGCAATTGAGTAAACTTGTTTTAGGAAATTTCTGTCGGCATTCTATCATGAATCCGTCGTAATTTTTACCGACGGACCTAACAGTCCGTCGGTATTCATAGCGACTAGCCATATTACTACTAACTTTTTCTGTCGCTAATTGGTCACTATCACCTCTTAACGACAGAATAGCGACAGAATTGATTGTCGCTATTTAACAAATTTCTTGTAGTGTAACTAATCATATTATCATCCTAATTCCAATTTAAATGCCGAAACATACATGTACATATTCACTTCATAATTTGCTTAATTGAATTCAACAAGTTGCAATCCATACCATAATATATTAACAAGCATTCCAATAATGTATTAACACATAATTATCACTTTAAACCTCAATTCCCAATTTTTGCCTAATGTTGTTAAAAAAAATCACAAAATTACTTTTCAATCCCTTTTGATAAAATTCTTGTAGAAAATAGTGATATGATTATAATTTATCAAATCCAACTTAAATTTCACAGATATTTACATGCGAATTTCTTCGAATTCAACCGAAACATTTTAATTTCATTTTCGTCCAATTTTTCATAAAACTTTCCTAGATTAACATAAGATTATTCTTAATCATCATTTAAACATATTTGACCGTTTTTCTACCAAATCAACATGCAATTTGACAAACCTTTAAGCGAATCATGCCTAAGAATATTTTCATCAAAATCTCATATAATAATTACTCCTAAATCAATATCTAACATATCTTGATCACATTTTCAACAAACCACATGAAAAGCTTCAAAATTAACATGCAATGTAATAAAAAATACAACTAACACATAATTTAACATAATCTTGCGTAGCTCATCACCTTTCACATGCAAGGATATAAATTAAATATGATCATCATCACACCTAATCTAAATGCATGTGTGCAATTATACTAACTTAAACCTATACCTCTAAGGAAGTGTGGACATGAAAATGAAGTTGAAGTTGGCAATGAGCTTGAAGGTGAAACCGAATGCTCCTTGAAGAAATGAAGAGGATGAATGTGAGGATGGTGAAGGAGGGATGTTTGCCGAAAGCAAGAAGGAAAGAGAGGAAGAAGAATGTAGCTTGCTCTTTTTTTCTTGTGAGAGATCGAGAGAGAGTTTTAGAGATGAGATTGTTGTGAGGGGAAGGCCGACCATGAAAGAGGGGTGAGTTGTCACACTATTCACTCATGTGAATAGTGTTTGATCACTTAACAACTAAGCTTTTTCATGGGTTAAGGGGCGGCAACATGGGTTCAAGGGGGTGTGGTTATATTTTGTACATTTAGGCTATACTTTAGGATATTAATCTAGGTTAGTTTTCGTAAGTTTTGAAATCCTATAAAAATGATGCACTAAAACTCTTATATGTCGAAATCGTATTCTAAGTTCGTCAAAATGTACCATAATCATCAAGTTGTACAAAATATCATAGCGTAAGTGTATTCTAAAATGCCTTGTAATTTAAGAATAGTACCTATAATCCTGCGTACTAAGTTACGAGACTGAAGTTCTAATAATTCAAGCTTAATCGCCCCAAGTATATTTCGAAACCTATTGGGATACTGGGTTAAGTCCAATTGTGTAATAAAGTGACCTAAATGTATATAAAATGATAATATAAAGTTTGGTGTAATACAAGTATAAGTTTCGAATTGTTTGCATAAAACATACAAAATTGGTCATTTTTCTCCTAGTGGGGTTCGAACTCGTTCCCTACGTTCATTTAACATTTGAGATCCATTAAAGTGGTATGTTTGTGTGTGAGAGATAATGTACAAGTTCTTTAAGGTACAAGCATGCGTATAAGCTTAATTAATTCATAGTACAAGTATTCCAACACATTTCATTTAAAGAATATAACATTATAATCAACACACTTATGTAAATAATTTCATGTAAAATTCGAAGCACTAATTAAACACATAAGAAAGTATAACTAATAATCATATAAATTTGAACATCATTGAGCAACTAAACAAGTAATTTTTATTATTATTTATTAAGTCGAATAAGTACTTAGTCATTTTATGCATCGTTCGTTCGATATCTAACCTTATTTGCATATTTAATTATTAACTTTTTATTACTTTTAATCTTTATCGTATTCCACGCGGGCTACTAGTACGTATGAATGTTCCTGCACACTGAAGCAAATGGTTAACGACACTAACTTAAGATAATGAGTTTTTACATGTAACATTGTACCTTTATTGTTTTATGATTAATATTTTTGTGATCAATGGTTAATCCACTTAAAAAGTTTTAAGAAATTGTGCTTAGAAATGAAATAAGGTAATAGAGATATACCAAACAAATCAGACAAATATCAAGATCACGATATATCAACTGTCGAATCTTTATCAAATTAGAGATAGCCAAGGCGAATATTTGTTTCCCTGTTTGTAGGATCATATTGTATCTTTTATATTTTATGTAAGTCTAGAATATTCTGTAACTTGTATTTAACTCACGATTGTACACTGTTAATATTGTATCAATGAAATATACCAATTCTCTACATGGTATCAGAAGAGCCAGTATACTCAATCAAGCACTTTTACGTTCCATAAGTGCTTTTTTCTATTCTCGCCACACTCGCACTAGTCCTCGTCGTCACCCCTGTTACTACCAATGTCTACCACTACGGCCTCTGGTCACCCAACTGACCCTGTCGAAACCGTTATCGACAATCCCAACACCCCAGCCACCGCCAACCCTCTCCTCCCCCTTCCCCGCTAGTCAAAATTAAAGGCTTATCCAACCTCCCTATTCGCCTCACCACTGCCAATTACGTCTCATGGAAGCTTCAATTTACGTTTCTTTTCTTCGGACTGGATCTCATGGGTTATCTTGATGGCACAACTGTCCCGCCGACCATAACAGCTGGTACTCGTTCGTCTTCGAATCACATATATGTTCATTGGAAACGTCAAGATCAACTTATCCTTCATGCTATACTCTCGTCTCTCTCCGAGACTCTCATTCCTATAATTGACACTGCTGAAACCTCTCACGAGGCCTAGTCAAGATTAAATCGTACATTCTCCAAGTGCTCGCAATCACATATCATTCATCTCAAAGATAAGCTATCTTCCATCACCGTAACACATTGCCTATGTCCGAATTTTTGCTCAATATCAAAACAATTTTTGATGAATTATCCACTCTTGGTGCTCCGCCAAGTGATATTGGATCTTCTAATTTATTGCGCCCGTGGTTTAGGTCCTGCACATAAAGAACTCATTACTGCTCTCCGTACTCGTGATACCCAAATCCCGTTCGAGGAATTGTATGACAAACTGATCGACCACGAGATGTTTTTACTTGATTCCGATCACTCCGCTAGCCAGCCCTTCTCTCCACACAACCCCCAACAACCATCAATTATGTCTCCAACAGCCGTCATCATCGTCCATCTGGCCCAGCAGCTCGTCGCCAGCCATTCTCCTCTTCTGCCAACTCTTCTGCTCTCCACGTCCATATTTCCGGGGGCCTACTCCAGCCTCTCTCTCTCGCGATCAACGCCGGGGCCGCACTTCAGGTGCCCCACAATCCCGAAGCACACTTATATGTTAATATTGCCAGCATTCCAATCACTCAGCCGATCAATGTTGGGATCTCTTTCCCTATCTTCGTCCAGTTCGCCCGTCTGTTCAAGCTGCCCATACTGCTCCAGCTGCTGCCTCGTCATCGACCGCCCATCCTCCTCATTCTCCTGCCTCTGCTTGACTCCTCGATCCGGCACTTCAAATCACGTGGTCTCAAATTTGGATGATTTGCAATATCATCATCTCTATGATGGTCCCGACGATGTGGTCTTAGGTAGCAACTCCACACTTGGTATGACTCACACAGGTTCAACATCTCTATCTCCCTCCTTCTGTTTATCTAATGTCTTATATGTTCCGACTATGAAAAAAAATATTATATCTGTTTCTTAATTTTGCTCACAAAATTCTGCATCCATTGAATTCTTTCCATCATTTTTTGTTGTTAAGGATCTTCACACTCGTCGCATTCTATTCCACGGTCAGGCCAACAATAATCTATATGAATGGCCGTCCTCGTTGGTGTCTCAATCCACTTTTCAAGCTAAATCTATAGCCAAAGTATCTCCATTGTTGTGGCACAATCGTCTCAATCATCCATCCACTCGCACGACGAATCAACTGCTTGCATCGCTATTGCCGTCTACTGCTCTTGCTTTACCCGCAAATTTCACGTGCTCCTCTTGCATGTGCAATAAAAGCTCTAAACTGCCCTTTACTACTTTTACTCTTACTAGTCATTTTCTGTTAGACATTATTTTTTCCGATGTTTGGGGACCTTGTCGTATTACTTCTACGGAATGTTATCGTTATTATATTATTTTTGTAGATCATTTCTCTAGGTACATTTGGTTCTTTCCTTTACGCTTAAAACCAGATGTTGCTACTATTTTTCCTATTTTTTGGCATGGCGTTTAAAAATAATTTGGTCGCTCTGTTACTATACTACACACTATTGGTGGAGGTGAATATATTGCTCTCAAATCCACTCTTGATTCTCTTGGCATCTCTCGTAAAATTACTTCTCCTCACACACTCGAACACAGTGGCCTCTCGGAGCAGCGTCATTGTCACATCATCGAAACTGCACGCGTCCTTTTTCATGAGTCTTCCGCCCCTCACTCTTAATAGCCTTACATTGTCCGCACTGCTGTTTATCTCATAAATCACCTTCCCACACCAACTCTCTCCAGCCAGAGTCCCTTCCACACACTCTTTGGCTCGCCGCCCTCCTCCACGACCCTTCATCAATCCGGGTGTCTTTGTTTCCCTTGGCTTCGCCCTTACACTCACTCCAAACTTGAACCACGCTCCACCCCCTGTGCCTTTCTTGGTTATTATCTCTTGCACCATGCCTATACTTACCTTGATATGGAAACACACACTATATTCATCTCTCGCCATGTTCGATTTGTCAAAACGAAATATCCTTTTGTTGCTTCTCCGCTATCACAGTCGCCTCCTCTGCATGATGTTCTCCTGAAAAATCCTGTCACTGCTACCCCTTCACCCTCCTGTTCCTCCTGCCTCACTTTCTCCCCCAGTTGCTCCCTATCTTGTGCCATCTACTGCTAAGCACTGCGCTCCAAGAACTCCTCATCTTGCTCCAACAGATCCTCCTGCTAATGCTACTGCCACGTCACCTGCTCCAACAGCTCCCCCTGCTACTGCCGAATCTCTTGTCCCATCAGCTCCGTCTGCTGCCATCGATCCTCCCCCTGTTTCTCATGTTACCCCCTCTACCGTCACTATTCGTCATTCTATGATCACTCGGGCCAAAAATAACATATTTCGTCCTAAAAATATTAATTCTCTCACCACTCAACATCCCCTCCCATCCTCTGTTGAACCCACTTGTGTCTCTCAGGCTTTAAAACTTCCCGAATGGCATTCTACGATGGATTCCGAGTTTAATGCCCTTCTCCACAACCACACTTGGGATCTCGTCTCCCCTACCCCCACACTAATGTTATAGGTTGCAAGTGGGTCTTTCGTGTCAAGCGCAATCCTTATGGTTCCATTGCCTGGTATAAAGCTCGTCTTGTCACTAAGGGTTTTCACCAACGTCCCGGTATCGATTTCGGTGATACCTTCAGTCTTGTGGAAAAACCAACCACTATTCGAATTTTTCTGAAGCTTGCTCTTACTCATTCTTGGAAAATCCAATAGCTTGACATCAACAATGCTTTCCTTCATGGCGCCCTTGCTGACACTGTTTATATGACCCAACTGCCCGGCTTCACGAACTCTGCCCACCCTACCGCTGTCTATCGTCTTCGAAAAGCCATCTATGGGCTTAAACATGTGCCCCCGAGCCCGTTATGAATAACTCAAAGATTTTCTTCTTACTTATGGTTTCACGATATCCCAGTCTGACAAGTCTCTATTTCTCTTTTTCTTCGTGGTCCTATTACTCTCTTCTTTCTTGTTTATGTTGATGACCTTCTTATTACTGGTAACAATGATGCTGCCATCCAACAATTTCTCACTTGTATCTTGCTCGCTTCTCCGTCAAAGACTTAGGGCCTTTGCATTATTTCTTGGCGTTGAGGTTCTTCACACATCCGATTTCATCTTTCTTAGCCAACATAAATACATTCAGGATCTTCTTGATCGTACTAATATGGTTGGTGCTTAGACTGCCTCTTCACCTCTTTCTTCCTCCACTTCTCTTACCCTTCATGATTCCTCTCCAAAGACGGATGCTCGTTGTTATCGGCAGATTGTTGGAGCTCTTTAGTATCTTGCTCTCACACGCCCAGACATCTCTTATGCCGTGGGCAAACTCTCCCAATTTATGCACTGCCCGTCTGGAACTCATTTCACCGCTATCAAGCGTGTCCTTCATTACCTCAAACATACGATTTTTCATGGTATTTTTCTTCGTGAGGGTGTCTCCTTAACTCTTACGGATTTCTATGATTCCGATTAGGCTGGCAATCCTGATGATCGCTCGTCTATGTTTGCCTACATTACCTATCATGGTAACTATCCTATCCCCTGGTCTTCCAAGAAACAACGCTCCATTGCCCGTTCGTCAACAGAAGTAGTATACCGAGCTCTTGCCACATGTTCAACGGAGTTACTTTGGCTATCAAATTTGCTGACTGAGTTTGGTGTTCGTCTTCCTACTACTCCTGTTGCCACTTATTTATTTTTTAATCATGTTTTCCATTCTCATATGAAGCATATTGATATTGACTATCATTTTGTTCGTTCACATGTTTCCAATGGCTCATTTCGTATCTCATTTGTTTCTACTCTTGATCAATTAGCTGATACTCTCACCAAGCCTCTCTCCACTGACAAGTTCTCATAATGTCGTTCCAAGATTGGAGGCTCCGATGGATCCTCCATCTTGCAGGGGCCTAATAGAGATATACCACACAAATCAGACAAATCTCAAGATCACGATATATCAACTGTCAAATCTTCATCAAATCAGAGATAGCCAAGGTGAATATTTGTTTCCTTGTTTTTAGGATCATATTGTATCTTTTATATTTTATGTAAGTCTAGAATGTTATGTAACTTGTATATAACTCACTATTGTACATTGTTATTATTGTATCAATGAAATATATCAATTCTCTACATAAGGGTGGTTCATGGATTGATCTTTGTTTTACTGAGTTAAGAAAGCAGATTTTAGTTTCTTGATAGGAATTATAAAAATGTTTTTAGATAGTAAAAAGGAAAAATAAGTAAAACAAAATATATTAATATATTTTTTATTGAAGAAACTTATATATATGGCCAATATTTATTACGGTGGTAAAATAATGTATAAGGTAAGAGGGTGAATACAATTTTAGTGGCAGATATCAAACAAACATATATCTAATGGCTAAAATTTCAGTTGTATTAATATAAGAGTTGCATCATGAAAGGAATTAATAATTTTTCATTGGCAAAAGACATCTTTTGGTCCTTAAAGTATGAACTTTTATTTTAAAATATCCTTAAAGTATTAGTTTGTTTCAAAATGTCCTTAAAGTGCTAGTATTTGTTTGCGAAAAGTCCTCAAAGGATCACTAATGTTTGAAGGTCCTTAAAGTGTTGAAAAATAGTATGTTATAGTCCTTTCATTGATAATGTTCGGCTTTACTTTAAATTTCAAAGACAGAGTTAGAAATGACAAAATCATATTAGCATGTTTCAAAATAAAAAATAAATTATCTCAAATTATTTCTCGACCTTGGTGAATCTGTCTCGAAAATCCCTAAAAAGTAACAATTTAGGAATGAATTTCTTAGTCCGCAAGCGTATGAATTAAGATAGAGGTAGCATAAGTCGAATCACAAGGAGGATATCCCGTGTGAATCAACCGAGCCAAGATTCTAAAAGTTTAGCTAAATTGGAATTTGAAATTTATTTATACTAAGATAGCAATTGAAATAAAAAGATAATTGGTAAAGAGTTCCCCGAAAATTCGGTTTCACCCAA
The DNA here is from genome assembly GCA_958295605.1 of Ajuga chamaepitys. Lineage (NCBI taxonomy): Eukaryota > Viridiplantae > Streptophyta > Magnoliopsida > Lamiales > Lamiaceae > Ajuga > Ajuga chamaepitys. The sequence continues at coordinate 12,195,108 of OY282505.1, read as the reverse complement.
ACAAACAAGGTTAATATCCAATATAAGAAAGCTAAAATGAGATAAGGCTAAAATGGTCGAATCACTACCAAACCGGCGTCCCAATAAGGCAATGAATCCAAAATACGATTGAGGTGCTGTATATCCCATAAGATAGGTAGGCAATCGGGGTTCAATGTAGACTACCTACACGAATGAGATTTACAAATTTAACCCCGGGCCCCGGGTTACCAACTACGTAAGACTAGAAGAGGTTAGTCTGACTTCTCCCATGCTAAAGACCGCTGTAGGGGTGTAGTTTCTACACACACAACTAAACTTAATTTCGTCCATCCTAGCCAACATCCCCTAGACTCTACTTCCCAGTTCGGTAGGGCTTCTTCTCCATAGGTCTCCCTCCTACCAATTGGATTTTGACTTAATTTAATTCCGAGGTTAGTTTCCTACGTGAATGAACTAACGTGTAGAATTTAACCTCTAGACTCAATCAAGATCTAGTCGACAAGTCTTGAAAAGGTAGTTGTCCCTAGCCTAGGGAGTCAACTATCATCTCCTAATTGCACAATTAGTTGAAATGACACTAAGCCACCGAAAGCCAGAGCGACCGTAAGCAAGCCTGTGGTCGAAGGTTCAATTTCAACTAACCATTGTTACAAATTAACCAAATCGTAACCCTAAGTTACTAAACCCTAATCACACCAACAATTAAACAAATCGAACATAAATCCCAAAACTTTGGGCTACTCCCTAGCTTCGGGAAACAATAAGACTACTCACAAAGTATCATAAAACCTCCCAACCACATCATCAATAAGCAAGAAATCGTAAATAAACAAAAATAGAGAGATAAAGGTTAAGAAAAGTTTAATGATGAGATTAATCGGAGAATCTTCAATATTCCTTCAAGGGTGTCACTCCCTTGGAGTCTTCTTACAAGCTTCACCAAGAACCCTAGTTTTCCACCTTTAAGAGGAGGAAACCCTAACCAAAAATCTGAAAATGAGAAAATGAACTAAAAAATGAGAGAACAAAAGTGCTTTCAATGAGGGCGGAGGGGGTATTTATAGATAGCCCACTCCTCTAATCTCAAAAGAGCTGAAAAGTGCAGCAAAATAAACTCTAGTAGTAAGGGTACAATAGTAAATTACAAATTAGAAAGCAAAGGGATCATAAGTTGTGGGTCGAGCCCCCATTTGCGCTTGACTCGTCTTTCTCATAATTTTTTAGAAACATGGGTACAAAATTAGATTTTGACTCGAGCATAAACGTTGTAGGTCTTCATCTTGCACTCGCATAGCATCTTGATCTGCTCGATTTCGAGTCCGTATGAGAAAGTTACGGCTGAAAGACGAAGATGGTACGCTGAAAATGAAGAGACCGGGCGACCCGCGCGCGATTGCTGAACCGGCAGCAGCGTCCGGTACCGGGTCTTTTTTCGAGTTCAGAAGATTTTGGGGTTTTGCCAGGCCGGCGGCAGCCTCCGGTACTAGCCCGGTTCGACATGCCCTTGCCCCTGTCTTCGTGTTTCTCCTTCTTTCTCTGCCATTTTGGATGCCCTTCTCTGGTCTTCTCGACCTGACCCCTTCAAGATTTTTGTTCGCAACTCGATGAACTTTGAGTCGAACTTTTGTAGAGTCTAATTTTGGTCCGTTTGGGCCTCGATTTGCAGGTGGAAATGGGGAAACACATGCGATCAACCTCTTATTCTATTTTTCGTCATTTTGAAGCTTTTTGATCTATTTTCTCGGCTCAATTCCTTCACGACTTTAATTCGTGACTTGATGAACTTCAATTCGGCAAATTTGGGCCAGGGTCTTCTTGATCTTTCGGATTTTCCTAACCTCCAAAACATGACTCAAAAACACCGAAAAACGCATCAAATTGTATCAAAAAGGAAAATCAACTCGGAATCGCTCTTACACATGTTAAATACTTGCAATTGTTATCAAAATATGGACGTAAAATATGCAAGAAAAAATATTTTCACGTTTATCACTTGGATGAATTCCTTGAAAAATTCAAATCTCGAACTTTTGCTCAGAACCATATTCTAATATAATTCACATTCGTTTGAGGGTAATAGTATCATGATGAAAATTACACAATATTTCTTTAAGATATGTTATACATTTATAATATTTTCATTTTGACGTAAATTGATTTCATATATTTTTATGTATTTTTTCTTCTAGGAGCCTTAAGATAGATTCCTAATAACTTAAGGACAAATTTGAATTATTTTAAAACATTGGGACAAGTTGACAGAAAATACTTTAGGGACCGATTGAAACAGAATTGTAAAACTTTAGGGACTAACTAAAATAAAATGATACTGTAAGGACGAATTAAAACAAATCTTAATACTTTAGGGACCTTAAGATGTGTATTGTTTTTTTCATTCATCTCAAGTATAACAAGATATTGACATGAGAATTTGAGCCAATAACCTAAACTGCTACATAATACTCCACGAGCCTAACCATGAGTAGAAATGTCAATAAGGGTCAGCCTGATCTTGCCCGACCTAAGTCTTAAAAATTTATAGCCCTTAATGTTGTAAAGGCGTTGAAACCAAGGTCTAGCCCTAACTTTGAAGTGCCAGGGCAAGGTCGGGTTAGACTAGCACCAGACCCTATAAGTTCACATATTTTTTTCCTTGTCATTATTCTCAAATTTCATAAACAACACATTTAAATTTCAATAAGAAAGAACAATGAAATAATTCTAAAATACAAGCACCTTAATTCCTAAATATTAATATGAAAAAAATAGTAAAAGCTAAGTAGCATTATGCTCTCTCTCTATTTTATTTCTGTGTGTGTGTGTGTCTTTGGGGCATCAATAAATTCAACACAATATATTTGATAAACATACAATCATACCATATTTATTAAGATAGATACACTACAATATATTTGTGAAGCACAACATATTTATTAAAAGAGATAGAAAACTCACTTTATAAAGAGAAAAAAATAAAGAAAAACTAAAAGCTGACATCACCAGCAAAAAACAAGAATTCAATATTGTATAAAAGAAAATGAACGTTAGCGTAGATGAACTGTAGTATTGAGAGAGTGTGAACTTCGAAGTAGATGGGCTGGAATATTGAAGTTGATGATTAATTGAAGTCTAAACTTATTTATGTGATAATATCATATTTATGTATTATATATAATTTATAAAACAATGAATATATAAGGGTTCTTAAGGCCATCCCTACCGTAATTCGATCCGAGGACCTAGTGGGACCTGGTTAAAAGCTCTAATTTTATTGGAACCTATAAAACTAAGGCACACCTCTAACATTTTTAGGATCGGAGAGGTAACAATTCGGGAGGCACGACTCGATTCAATCTATCAGAGCAACACTATATATTGGGTTGGGCAGGGCCGGTCCAAATTCCATCGATCTTAAATTTGTCAGTCCATCCCAATCCATTCCCTTGTAATATATTAAGTACATGTTTGGTTGGTACTAGGGGTGGCTGGGAGAGTAAAAAAATGATGTTTGTTTGAGTGGTAATTTGTGGTGGTTTGTAGTGATTGGGCCAACCTGTGTAAACAAACACATAAGGAGGGGTTGGACCAACTCATCAGCAGTTGGACCAACCCCAACCAAACATACCCTAAAATTTTCGCGTTGGTAGACGACTAGTAAAATTGTAGGTCTATTGGTTACCTTGTCGAATTCAATAAATACTTTGAACCAAATTTTTTATAGCCTAATGGATCTAAAATTGGACCCCCATCCAACTGATCCATTTTGCCACCACGCGAGACTAGGGTTTAAAGTCGGATAACTAACATTAGATTCAAACGACGGTCAAAATTTATACCCAAACCATAAGCGGTAAAAAGTAGAAGACTCCACACAGACACAGTAGAGGGCTTCTCCCTCCGCTGCTGTCGCCATTAAAAAAACGTAAGGGTAAAAGTAATGAGAGGGGCTTTGTAAAAGTTGCCTGAAACGACAGTGTTCAGCATTGGCGCCAAAAGCTGAGAATGGAAGCCGACTCCGATGTCGCCTTCGACCTCCAGGTCCAAGAAGCCATCGCGGCTTCTCTTCTCGACGGCGGCGTTTCATCCCCTGATGCCCCCCACAACGGCTTCAATTGCGAACGGGAACTTCTAGACCAGTATATGACGGAGGCAGAGGCGGAGCGATTGCGGATTGACCTCCAGCGTCAAATCCACGACCGCTCTTTGGCCTGCGAGATTTTGAATGTTCCGGAGGAGGAATGGAGGAACAATGGGGACAACTTGAGTCGGCCGTTCGGAGAGGGCTCCTCGTCGTCGAGTGGGCAGGGTTCCGAATTTAAGGTTTATGTCAACGGATTGGTGGAGGGAACGGTGGGCGGTATTGGCGTGGCGATATGCGATGGTAATGATGGATTGGTGTTTGAGTTGACCAAAGGTTTCAATGGGAAGGATCAACAAGGGAATGATGCGTTGGTTGCGTTTAAGGCTTTGATCGAAGGGCTTGATGCCGCCGTAATGCTTGACCTGAAAAAGATTACCATTTTTACTGATAATCCGGTGCTCTTTCAATATGTTAGTATTTTGATTGAATTTTGTTTTTTTTCTCATCTGTGCATCTTTAGTTTTATACAATGCTGTGTTATTAATTAGATTAAGGTTGCATTTTAGGCTTCTTTTTGTTATAGTTGTTTCATTTTCTGCAAAGATAGTAGTGAAGCAGGGACATGTGTGAAGTCAATTTTTGCATTGAAATTACCCATAAATCATCTACTTCCTCCCATCCCGTGATAAGTGTCTTTTTAGAAAATTTCACTTAAATTAAGAAGCTTCATTAAATGACCAATAGGATCTTGTTTAAGTTTAATTATGTATATGGTCAAAATTGTGTCTTTCTCTACCCTTTAGCAAGAATTTTCATTTGCATCGCCCATTTATAATATAAGCAATTTCGAAGATTTAAGGAAAATTATGTCTTAAATTCTTAAAAGGCACTTGTTTGGAGACAAAAGCATTGTGGTAAAACGACACTTATCCTGGGACGAGGAGTACATGGCAACTAATATTAGTTCTTTTCATCGGATTGGAGTCCAGTGAACAAAAAAGAAGGAAAAGAAGAATGTAGATTGGAGTCTAGTGAACAAAAGTTGAGTTATTGATAGGTGATTTATTAGAAATTTAATAATTGAGTGTTCAATTCGTCGGTTTTAAGCAGCTTTCTGGGGGTAGTTGTAACTTGTAAAACTTGGAAGAAAGTTAAAAACTCAAAATGCGAGGGGAACAAAGACTTTTCTTGATGTGTTGATTCCTATGGCCTCCGTTAGTCTATATTTCCTACTTCGTCAGTAGTTAATGACACATTTATAGAGGCTCATTCTTATATGTTTGAACATTCTTTCTCAATGCAGATCACTGGAGAAAATCCACCAATCACGGAAAATGTTGCTATACTTGGCAATCAGATAGATCTTCTTCTACGAAAATTTAGTTACCCTTTTGCATTTGTCGTGGCCATTAGTGATATTAAGTTTGCTGTTGAACTTACAAGGAAGGCAATTGCTTATCAAGTCAATCATTCCGCAGGAAATAACAACGCAAAGAATCTGATGGAGAGCTGTGCTATTTGCATGGAAGATACTTATGTGGATCAAATGTTCCTAATTACAGGTTGTCAACACAGCTACTGCTTTTCATGTATGTCGAGACATGTCCAATTCAAGCTGCTTCAAGGGATTTTACCTAAATGTCCTTATGAGAAATGTGTATCCGAGTTGAAACTTGATAGCTGTGAGAAGTTTTTGAGTCCTGAACTAATTGATATAATGAGGCAACGCGTGAAGGAGCATCCATTCCTCCAGATGAGAGAGTTTACTGCCCTTACCCAAGGTGTTCGGCTTTATTATCAAAGCTTGAGCTTCAAGGATCTATGGGTAATGCGAATGTTGCTACCGAAATCTTGGGTTGCAGAAAGTGCCCCAAATGCAGTGGCTTATTTTGTATCAATTGTAAAGTCCCGTGGCACAATAATATGAACTGCCTTGAATTTAAAAGAAGAAATTCCTATCCATCTAGTGAAGAGCAGAGACTAAAGAATTTGGCTACTCAAAATCTCTGGCGTGAGTGTCCGAAATGCAGTCATATGGTTTCACTTGCTACTGGGTGCTACCACATTTATTGCAGGTACACTCTTTTACTCTTGAAATTTTAGCTTGTTTAACATGTTAAGAACTCATAGGTGGTCTAGAATCTTCCGAGTACAGCATCTGTGATTAGTTAAACTTGATTTATGATATTTATCCTTCTGGTCTGTTAGTGCATCATCGTTGTGCTCAAAGGTGGTCAAGATATACCTTGTTTATGCCTTGGTGAACCCATTAATCTGCCGTATATAATGTCAAATATGTAGTGCTAATTTATTGATGCCAATGAGTGAGACATTTGAACCTCTGTTTATTCATATTCTGCTATGAGAATTACTTCCATGTAGCTGTATTTTTTACTTATTGATGGGGCCTATGGAATACCCCAGAGGATCTTTTTGCTTCGAACTCCAGCTTATTTCTGTATTTATTGGGAAGTTCATATTTCTTGCAATGTTACTTCCGAGTAGAAAGTAGCTATCCATAGGTACGACCTAAAAATGAGCGCGTAGATTGACTAAGCACGACGGTAGTGTGATATATTAATTATCCATATACCCGATTGCACATAGTGAAATAAAGACTGTTTGTTGCAGTTGTTGCATCTATGTTGTTTTGATGTTTTACATCAATTGAATCATTATCTTCTCATATTGTATGTATTTGCTGTATTATGAATTCTTGATCACATAATGCATTTCCATTGTATTCAACTTGTTTTAGAGAGCCTTATCCTGTATGAGTCCATTTACATATCTTTTTGTTATTTTTTTCTTTTTTACTTTCAAGATGCGGACATGAGTTTTGCTATACATGTGGAGCAGAATGGAAGAAGAAGAAAGCAACCTGCACCTGCCCCATTTGGGACGAACGCAATATCGTATATCGGCAGTGAAATAGGCGATGAGTGTTGGCTGCTCTTATTAGAAAGGGTTCTTAGATGGAGAAATACTTCATCTGTACAGTCTTTTTCTTGTTATATTTTTTAAAGGTTAGCAATAGCTCTAGTTTTTTCCTGTCATTCCGATTGGTGATTATGTTACTTTGCCTTAAACCTGCTTGCTGTTTTTATATTTTCTATCTGTAATTATTAAGCTAATTATACATTTTCTATCTTCTGCACAATGAAATGTGAATACGTTAGATGGTTGAATCTTGTTTATAAATATAATCGGGCACATACATACTATCAATGGTAAATACACCCTTTTGTTTTAAGTTGCATTTCAAGTTTAGCGAACTCATCCATAGGTAAATACACCCTCTTGCTACAAATAAAGAGCATTGGTTAAGGTTAAGAGCTAATCAATAAGAACTTTTTCCTTTTTTCGTTTTTCATTTACTGCTCTACTTCTTGAATTGTTTGGAACTCCTTTGCTAATCTGTTTCATCTAACCATACCTCCTGATAGTACCCCTAAACAGCTCCTCCATCTTTGGTTTGTCAAGAAACAAAATTATGACCATATTTGCATTGTTCTTCCTTTCTTGGTTTTTTGGCAAATCTGGAGAGCTCGGAATCTCTCTGAGTTTCAAGATCAAATGCCATCGACTTCTCAAATCCAAAGAGCAGTTTGGATAAGCTTAGAGACTTATCAAATGCACTTGCTTCCATTTGGATTTTGGAGAGGCTATTGGCATTTGGAAGATTCCGGTGCTCACAAAAAAAGGAAAAAAAACCGTTTTTGATCCGTTGGATACCCCCAAATGATGGTTTTTTCAAAGTTAACACTGATTGGGCGTCAAGAGGTAACCTCGGCTTAGCCGGGGCTGGTGGCTTAATTCGGAATTTTCATTCGAAATTTTGCACAAGCTTCTATAAATTTTTAGGATCTTGTGACTCTTTAAGGGTTGAATTTGTAGCAGTTGTTCATGCCCTTCAAATGTACATTAATTTGAGAATTTTTTCGGTGTAGCTTGAAGTTGATTCCCTTGTGCTATTTCATTTGCTTAGCAAAAATGCAAGGGATCATTGGTCCCTTCAAGATTTATTTGCAAACTTTGCCAAACTCTCAAAGGTGATGGAGCTGAGGATTACACACATACACCGAGAGGGAAATTCGGCAGCGGACCACCCCGCAAATATAGCCGTCAAAAGAAGATCGAGTAAAGACTTCTTTTCATTATCTGATGTTCCAAGTTTAAAAGGCTTTGTACACATTGATGGGTTAGGCCTCCCATATTTAGATTTCCCTCATAGGCTTGTTACTTGTTGCCTAAATTCTCTGAAACTTTGTAAAACATTCTCACACAGGTTTAATGCACAGATTGAGGATCTGCCTTAATCCTCCACCACCTTGGTGATTTGCCCAAAATAAAAATAAAAAAAAAATATAATTTTTCGTCTCAACTCCGGTTTTTATGAAAAATATGCTGAATTAATCTTCTTCACTATCTTCGATTTGACATTCATTATGCATATATATGATTAACAATTTTTTTTTTAAGTGTTAAGTTACTTTTTATGATTATTATGATATACAAAGTAAAAAATTCAGGTATTTTTAAAGGATAAATTATCTTTTTTAGAAGAGTAAATTTTTTACTTTATTTTTCCTTTTTGAAATGTTTTGGAATTTATTTGTATTATTTTGTTTTAAAGAAATTCGTTATAAAAAATTACTAATTTGTTAGTGTACAATTTGCAGTAGAAAGCTTAGAAATATTTGTTAAAGTGATTTTGATTTATTTATTTTTTTAGTTTTATTTGTTATAGAAAAACTATGTTGATTCCAAATATAATAAGTTGATTACTTTGCATTTTAAAATGTTATATTAATATAGTTTAGCACCCCTATGCTTAATGGGTTAATACGATTGTGGAATGTGATGCTAATATTACTAAATTTAATATATGTGACTTCCGAACAAATATATATTAAAAACCATCTAATATTGTTTCACCGTTATATAAATATGTAATTATATTAGTATATTATTATAAATATTATAAATATATAATAATCCTCCTTTACTATTAAAGGAGAATCTCAGTACACGTGTCACTCAGTCATCTAATTAAATTCCTTTTTTTTAGTTGCGACATGTGTCCTTTTTAATTTTATTCTACAAAAATATATTATCTATAACCATAAATTGTGTAGTTTGAATTAGAATTTTCAAAATTTTAAATGTCATAAAATAAAACCTAATTGTCCCTATTTTTCCAGGGATGTTAACTTTGATCCTCTGTCACGTTAGTTTCACCTTTTATTTTATTTTTTCCCCTCAAATTTTAAAAGTGTGATAACTTTTTCGTCTCAACTCCGTTTTCTATGAAAGTTATATTAAATTAATTTTCTTTTCACGATTTTCGATTTGACATCAATGATGTATATATTTAATTTAAATATTAATTTTTTAAATGTGAAATATATTTTTTATGATTATTGTAATATTAAAAGTAAAATATATAAATAAATAAATACATATAAGATATGATATGGAAGGGGAAGAAAAATGATTGGATAATAATATATGGATATATTAATTCATTAGCACGTATCCCACTTTATACTCTCAAGTAGCGTATATGACAGAACTCCATTATATTTTATTAATATAATAGAATATATTATTCATTAATCCCGTGCATAGCACAGGAGGACATCTAGTTACATAGATTAATATCATGTTATATGTTCTATCTCGTGCATTACACGATGGACAACTACTTTATCAAAATAAATCATCATTACAAATTACAATTTGTAAAATTAAAACATAACTACAAAATAACTATACTAATTGTTTAAAATGTAACACTAACTAAATAATAAAAATATTTTTAAAGTTACAATATAATTATTGAATTACAACTTTACAGCTAAAATTTTAAAATTACATATGTAGATAAATAAATTTTGTGTCCAATCAAATGACGACACATGGAAATTAATTAAATATCAATTAAAAAAAATACTATTCATGTCTTGGGAATTTAATTAAATTAACTTAAGTTATAGTATAATTGATATTTAATTTGGGCCAAAATAAATTATCTACCAACATTTTGGCAAGATGGCCCAATTAAGTCAAAAAAGGCCCAATCAAGTTAAAAGGGCTTAATCCAACAAGAATGCCCAACTAAATCAGGCCAAGTCTAGCCAGGCCCAACCAAATCAGGCCTAGCCCAACTAAATTAGGCTTAGCCCAACCAAATCAGGCCAAGCCCATTAAATCAAGGGTGGCCAATCAAATAGCGCCACTTGGCAAAGGAAATATGGAAATAGCTCCTTTCCACATCTATAAAAGGAGGCCTCTATTCATTCATTAAAACACAAGTGGAGAGCTTCAAGAATTGGAAGAACTCCAAGAAATCCAGAAGACTCAAAGTTCTCGAAGATTCGAAGACATTCTTCAAGATTCGAAGACGTTCTTCATCAAATTCATCGAGAAGTAGCGTTCAATCTGGAATCAAGCAAGTCGGCCTTCGGACAACGTTATTGAAAGACAACAAAAGCGGCGAAGGAAATCAAGAAGTGGATTTTACTCCAAAAATTCCAAATCCGAAGAAAACATTCGAAGAGAAGAATTTGAGGATTGAAGAATAGAGATTGTAACCTACAAAGTTATTCATTTTAATCCAATTGGAATTATTTGTACAATTTTTTGTGTTTGTTAATTTAAATACGCAAAATTTGTTGTTATTTGGCACGCCCAGTGGGACATCTCTACCTCTCATTTCTTCTCCTCAACCAACAACTAAAGATATGGCACCTCATAAGATCACGCTGACGAAGATTGCTGCAATAAACTCTCCAACTGCAAATGTCAATGTCGTCACAAAAAGTATGTCAAGACAATCACAATCGTTGGCATCGTCAGAGGGAAACACATCACCCGAAGCTGTCGATAAGCCTGTGCCACACATTGTTGCTAGCAATAGAGATGAAAAAGACAACTCTGCATGTTCCACTCCTCGCTCCACATCAAGCTCTTCATCCGCTCCCGACATTGCTCCAGTGATGATGACAAATAGTTCAACTCTGGAGGAACAACTCGTAAGCTTAACCAAAGCAATTGAAGGCCTTACGAGGCACGTCCAAGAGCAAGACTCTAGGATAGAAAAGCTGATGAACAAAGCTGACAATGGCGATACAAGTCGCGCTCCTGGAAAAGAACCTATGGAGGACCAAGACGAGGCTGACGACTCTGCAAGGCACCATCATCCACCACTTGAAAAGGAAAGATCTTTGAATGAGCTGCAAGTCTCCGCTGATGGTTTGGTCCATGTTGACCAATTGAAAGAGATTATTTTGAGAACCATCAAAGATAAGTTTGATGGGGCACCAAAATCATCCCTAACTTACAACAAACCGTACTCTCAGAGAATTGACAGTCTAAGAATGCCAGTAAGTTACCAACCTCCTAAGTTCTAGCAATTTGATGGCAAAGGTAACCCGAAACAACATATTGCCCATTTCGTCGAGACATGCAATGACACCGGGACTTATGGTGATCATTTGGCAAAGCAATTTGTCCGCTCATTAAAGGGAAATGCATTCGACTGGTATATAGACCTAGAAGCCAACTCTATAGATAGTTGGGACCAGATGGAGCAAAAATTCCTCAACCGCTTCTATAGCACCAGGAGGACAGTGAGCATGATCGAGCTGACAAATTCCCGTCAGTGGAAAGACGAGTCTGTCATCGATTACATCAATCGATGGAGAAATCTAAGTCTCAATTATAAAGATCGGTTGTCTGAAATTTCGGCCATTGAAATGTGCATCCAAGGAATGCAATGGGGTCTTCGGTACATCCTCCGAGGAATCCGACCAAGGACATTTGAAGAGCTGGCAACCAGAGCTCATGACATGGAATTGAGCATGGCTGAAGTTGGAGTTGAAGGGCCTCCAGTTTATGAGTCTCGTAAGTTCAAAGATAAGCAAGAAGTTAAGAAAGGAGGAAAACCCTTCGGCAAAGGGCAAGCCAAAGAGACAATGGCTGTTAGTGCAATGCCTATTAAGTTTCGGAGAAAGGAAGACATCAAGGACGACCAAGGAAAGAATACCCCACAAGATAGGGGGCAGAAGAGGCCAACCTTAAAAGAGATGCAACAAAAGACTTACCCGTTCTTAGACTCCGACGTCTCTGGGATATTCGATGATCTGGTCAAAGAAAACCTCATCGAACTGCCAGAAATGAAGCGGCTAGAAGAAGCTGGACGAACTGATGATCCGAAGTACTGCAAATACCATCGCTTAGTAGGGCATCCCATCCAAGATTTCTTCATATTTAAAGAGAAAGTTTTTTGCAGTTAGCTCGACAAGGGAAGATCTTGTTGGAGGAAAGTGATGCGGTCGCAAATTTCATCACTGCTAACAATGATGGCGGTAGCAATAACATTTCATGTCATACAACTGATGGAGAAAAGAACGAAGTGTGCCAATCCGGAATCCGATTTTACAATAGCGATGATGACTCCAGCTCAGCATTGACTTTCACTGATGAAGATTTGTTGCTCGGTTCACAATCCCACAACCGACCGTTGTTCGTTGCTGGATATACCCGTGAGCAAAAGATAAATCGAATCTTGATCGACGGAGGTTCGGGGGTTAACATCTTACCCTTGCGAATACTGAAGAAATTGGAGGTTCCCCTAGACGAACTCTCGAATAGCCGCTTGATGATTCAGGGTTCAACCAAGAGGGACAAAGAGCTCTTGGCACCATCATGCTGGAGTTGTTGATTGGAGAAATGGTCTCGAATGTACTCTTCCATGTTATAGATGCCAAGACATCATATAATCTTCTTTTGGGACACCCGTGGCTTCACGAGAATGGAGAAATCCCATCGACTTTACATCAATGCTTCAAATACTGCCAGGAGGGAACCATGAGGACAGTGGTGGGTAATGCTAAGCCTTTCACAGAGGCGGAATCATACTTTGCTAATGCTAAGTATTATTTTCAAGATGCAAAAATTGTGAGACCCACGGAAGATCTTGTGCAAGAGAAGTCCCAAGATGACCGCGTCGAAGAAAATAAGGACACACCTACTGCTAGTTGTGATAAAGGCAAGCAACCTCGCAAGGGAATTGAGGTGCTAAAGGATTTGACACTGCCTTTGACAAAGCTTCAAGCCTTCTCTGCCACCACCCAAAGGATTCGTCCGTCCAGTTCAAGGTGCTAAGACATAGCATGGAGGATCTCTTGAACCTGAAATCACCACATGTTATGACCCAAAGGCTTTCAAGCTTCTCGTTAAAGCTGGGTGTAGACATCAGTTCAATATCACCAAGTGATCATGGAATGTAGTAGGGGATTTCAGAAGTCCAGAACCGGGTTTTAGCCGGATTAGTTAAAGAGGTTAAAATGGAAACCGGAGTCAAGTTTGTTATAACTGCCATTTGCAACGGATTAAAACCGTTGCATGTAAAATCGTTGTGGAAAGCTCGCTGAAACAGTTTTGTGCAGTTGAAGACAAAATTAGTTACAACTACTTCTTCTCCCTGATTCGAGCTCCGTCCTTTATATACATTGAAAACACTTGAAGATGCAAGTTGATTCACGTTTCTTTCCCTCTGTAAACATTACTCAATCAAGAGAATTAGATTGCGAGGGTTCTTAAGCTCAATTCGGCTTGTGAATTGGGGTTTCTAGTTTTCTGGATTAATTCTTGTAATTGATTGATAAGTGGAGTGAATTGAGGTGTATAGAACCTCCGTGGATGTAGATCACATTGATCGAACCACGAAAAATCCCTGTGTTCATCATTTTCTATTCCTGTTCTTTGTTCGGTTTCTTGTGGCCGAGTTCATCATTGATTTTCATTCTTTACCGTTTGTGTATTGTTTGTGTGTGAGAAGAACTGATTCATAACAAGTGGCGCCATCTGTGGGAAACTTGCTCACACAACAAGAAGATAGAGATGTTAGGAATGAAGATGGATGTGGAGAAATTCTCAGGGAGAAATGACTTCCACCTTTGGAAGATCAAGATGAAGGCTATTCTGGTTCAAAACGGGCTGGTAGGTGCACTAAAGCCTGAAAATGAATGGACAGAGATTGAGAAGCCTAAATATGCAGAGGTGGATCAAAAGGCTTTGAGTATGATCATCCTGTGTCTAGGAGATAAGCCATTGAGGGAGGTTTCAAGATGCTCGACTGCTATAGAGGCTTGGACCAAGTTGGAGGAACTATATCAGTCCAAGTTTGTATCAAATAAACTGTTTCTCAAACAGAGGTTACTGACTTTCAAAATGGTGGATGGAAAAGACATTTCTGATCAATTGGATGAGTTTTCTAAACTTCTTGATGAACTAGAAGATCTTGGAGTAACTATGGAGGATGATGACAGAGCCTTAATGGTATTAAATGCTCTACCAAGTTCCATGGAAGGGTTCAAGGACACTTTGATGTTTGGAAGGCAGGATAAACTGAGTTATGACTCTATAATCACTTCTTTGAAGACTAAATGCCTACAGAATCAAGGTGATAAGAAGGTGACTCCATCTGGAGAAGGTTTGAATGTAAATTTCAAAAAGAATTACCAAAAGAAGAAGGGCCAAACCTCAAAGAGTTACAAAACTAGCAATACTGCTCCAAAGAAGCCTGGAGAATGGACAAAGAACATGAAATGCTTCAAATGCAAGCAAGTCGGGCATCTAAAGAAAGATTGCCCTCAAAAGGCCATGGTGGAGAAGCTGCCACTGTTGAACATGGAGAAAACACTCCAGAAGTCTTGAATGTTACTGAATAAAAAATGGAGTTGGAATGGGTATGGATACAGGCTGCTCATTCCACATGTGTCCTCACAAAGAATGGTTCCAAAACCTTAAGAAAGAAGATGGAGGTGTGTACTGCTAGGAAATGACCAATCCTGCAGGGTTCAAGGCACTGGATCAGTAAACATAAATATGTTTGATGGTGTCACCAGGCAAATTGCAAATGTAAGGTATGTGCCTGGACTTAAAAGAAATTTGATCTCCCTAGGATCTCTAATTGCTACTGGGTGTGAGTTTAAGTCTGTTGATGGCCAATTACACATAACTAAAGCAAATAAACTGGTAATCAAGGGAAGACAACACAATGGATTGTTTATTTTGATAGAAAAACCAGTGGTTCGGAGTGTGGGGAATATTCTGGCTAACAATGAGCTAACCCTGTGGCATAAAAGATTGGGACATATTGGTGAAAGAGGACTAAAAGAATTATCCAGAAGAGGGATCATTGGAGAGTTTGGAAATAAAACACTTGAGTTCTGTGACAAATGTGCATTGGGCAAATCACAGAAACTGCCTTATGCCAAAGGGATTCACATTACTCAAGAACCTCTAGATTATGTCCACTCTGATATCTGGGGACCATCTAGGACTGAAACACATGGAGGTGAGAAGTATTTCATGTCTGTAATTGATGATTTCAGTAGGAAAGTATGGGTGTTCATCTTAAGGAATAAGAGTGACGCCTTCACTAAATTCAAGACATGGTTGCTTCAAATGGAAACCTTGAGAGGAAAGAAACTCAAGCATTTAAGAACTGATAATGGCTTAGAATATCTATCTACTGAGTTTAATACTTTCTGTAATGAAAGAGGAATTACCAGACACAGAACAGTTCCTAATAATCCACAACAGAATGGTGTGGCAGAAAGATTCAATAGAACTGTCCTAGAAAGAGTCAGGTGTATGTTACTTGATGCTGGGTTGCCAAAGGTATTTTGGGGAGAAACAATAAACACAGCATGCTATCTAATAAACAGATCTCCTACATCAACTCTGGGATTCAAAACACCAGAAGAAGTATGGAATGGAAGAATTCTAGATTACTCAGGGTTAAAGGTGTTTGGATGCTTGGCATATGATCATATGAAATCAGATAAACTTGATCCTAGAGCCTACAGGTGTGTGTTTCTGGGATATCCAGAGGGAATCAAGGGTTACAGGTTATGGTGCATGGAATCTGGAAATCAGAAGTTGATGATCAGCAGAGATGTGAAGTTCAATGAGTCCATTATGGGATATCATTTTTCTGGGAATCTGGAAATCAGGATGAAGGCCCTGAAACAGAAAGGATATCTATTCAGGTGGAGACTTAGGAGGAGCATGACAGAAAGAGAGAAGAAGATTTGGCTGATCATTCCAGTAGTAGTTCTTCAGAAGAAGAAGACACAACACACAGAAATCTAAACCTGAGGGAGTACAGCATTGCCAGAGATAGACCAAGGAGGCAAATACAGAAACCAAATTTTTATGGACAAGCTGGAACTGTACATTATGCACTGAGTGTTGCTGAAGACATAGAAAATCATGAACCATAGAACTTCAAAGAAGCAATCACTGGTGATGAAAGTGAACATTGGATCAGTGCAATGATGGAAGAAATGGAGTCTTTGGAGAGAAATGGCACCTGGAAACTGGTGGATAAACCAAAGGGACAAAAGCTGGTAAGTTCAAAATGGATTTACAAGAAGAAGGTTGAAGCTGGGGACTCAGACAAGATAAGGTATAAGGCAAGGCTGGTAGCAAGGGGCTTTACTCAGAGGGAAGGCATTGACTTCAATGAAGTTTTCTCTCCTGTGGTAAAGCACTGTTCCATCAGATTACTTTTGTCAATAGTAACACAAGAGGACATGGAGTTACAGCAGCTGGATGTAAAAACAGCTTTCTTACATGGAGACTTAGTTGAGAACATCTATATGAAGCAACCTAAGGGATTTGTGATTCCAGGAAAAGAAGATCAAGTATGTTTCCTCAAAAAGTCATTATATGGATTAAAGCAAAGCCCAAGGCAGTGGAATAAGAAGTTCAATGAGTTTATGTTAAAAGCTGGTTTTGTCAGAAGTTTGTATGACAACTGTGTTTATTTTGATAAAAGTTTAAAGGCTGATCCTGTATACTTGTTGTTATATGTGGATGACATGCTTATTGCAAGCAAGAGCTCACATAAGATACATCAGCTTAAGCAGAAATTGAGCTCTGAGTTTGATATGAAGGACTTAGGAGAAGCTAAGAAGATTCTGGGTATGAACATAATTAACAGAGCTGCTGGATGTTTCTGGTTGTCTCAGAAGCATTATCTTCAGAAAGTGGTGGAGAGGTTTCAAATGCATGAGGCCAAGACACTAAGTATTCCAGTAAGTCAACAACTCATATTAACAAAGGAGCAGAGTCCTAAGACAGCAGAAGAAGAGTCATACATGAGCAGTGTGCCTTATGCTAGTGGAGTTGGAAGTCTGATGTATGGGATGATATGCAGCAGGCCAGACTAGCATATTGTGTGTCCCTAGTTAGCAGATATATGTCAAATCCAGGAAAGGCTCATTGGGAGGCTTTAAAGCAGGTGATGAGATATTTGAAGGGAACAGCAAGTCTGGGGTTGAAGTTTCAGAAGCAGGAAATATTGGCTATTCCTTTCAAAGGTTTTGCAGATGCTGATTTTGCTGGAAATGTTGACACCCGAAAGTCAATCACAGGTTATGTGTTCACATTATATGGTACTGCAGTTAGCTGGAAAAGTGTGCAACAATCAGCAATGGCTTTGTCTACTACAGAAGCTGAATACACTGGAGGCAATCAAGGAAGCTGTGTGGTTAAAAGGCATTCTGAAGGATCTAGGGATCAAGCAGGACTGTGTTACTATATATTGTGACAATCAAAGTGCTTTACATCTAGTGAAACATCAAGCTTTCCATGAAAGATCCAAGCACATAGATGTCAGATTGCATTTTGCAAGAGATGTGATTGATACAGGGTCTGTGGAGGTTAGGAAGGTTCATAAAAGTGACAATGCTGCTGATTTTCTAACCAAGGCAGTGCCTGGAAGTAAGATGGTTCATTGCTCAAGCCTGATTGGGCTCGAACGGTGTGATTAAAAACCTGGAAGACAAGGCAGGCTGAGATGACGAAATACACTTGATTTCATTGAGGTGGAGATTTGTAGACATCAGTTCAATATCATCAAGTGATCATGGAATGTAGTAGGGGATTTGAGAAGTCCAGAACCGGGTTTAGAATGTGAAGAACCGGGTTAGAGAACCGAGTTTTAGCCGGATTAGTTAAAGAGGTTAAAATGGAAACCGGAGTCAAGTTTGTTATAACTGCCATTTGCAACGGATTGCATGTAAAACCGTTGTGGAAAGCTCGCTGAAACACTTTTGTGCAGTTGAAGACAAAATTGGTTACAACTACTTCTACTCCCTGATTCGAGCTCCGTCCTTTATATACATTGAAAACACTTGAAGATGTGAGTTGATTCACGTTTCTTTCCCTCTGTAAACATTACTCAATCAAGAGAATTAGATTGCTAGGGTTCTTAAGCTCAATTCGGCCTGTGAATTGGGGTTTCTTGTTTTCTGGATTAATTTTTCTAATTGATTGATAAGTGGAGTGAATTGAGGTGTATAGAACCTCCGTGGATGTAGATCACATTGATCGAACCACGTAAAATCCCTGTGTTGATCATTTTCTATTCCTGTTCTTTGTTCGGTTTCTTGCGGCCGAGTTCATCATTGATTTTTATTCTTTACTGTTTGTGTATTGTTTGTGTGTGAGAAGAACTGATTCATAACACTGGGTATGACCCACAAGAAAGTTCTAAGTTTAGGAAAATTGACTCCCGAAGCCCCTAGTCAGTCAGAGTATGGGCTTAATGCAACTCAAATTATGTTGAAGAAAAGTGGATATACTGTCAAAAGCGCCAAGAAGGGTATGCAATATGTCTCTGGAAGTCCTATTTGCATTGCAATTAAGAGATCCAGTACGAACTACATTATGGAAGATGAGGCTTCATCAACAGAAGACACATTTGATGAACATGGCAAGAAAGTGAAACGAGTCTCCATCTTTGATAGGCTTGGCCCACTTCGAATGGGTAGGAGAAATAGCCGCCGAAGGTTGAGAGTCACCAAGGGACCCTTTCAGAAACTCCATAGCTCAATTCCCTCTCGAATGAAACGTCGCACTACCTTGACCATATCATGCGGAAGCATTTTGACGGCTAAAATGCAGACTATGATTCTGACTCGCGTTCAAGGCAACGAAGAGGAGGATATAGAAAGTGTGGCTTCCTCAAACTTTGTTAATGCTAGCATCAACCACACAACTTCTCAAAATGTTGAAAGTACCCAACAAAGAGAGATTGCTTTGCTGATTGGGAGAGGGCTTATCACTGAAACGAATAACACCATGCGAATTGTCCAAGTGAGACAGAGGAACGGACATACAAGAGCGCGCATAGATTTAGAAGTCCCGAAGAAGTCAATGAACAAGTGGCATCATCAAATCACATAACTCTTTGTGAAGACGTTCCAGAACAAGAGGAAGATGCTGAGGAAGCTCCACTTGAACTGGAAGAAGGCATCAAAGCCACTATTGATGAGTTGAAGGAAATTAATTTGGGCACAACTGACGAACCACGACATATCTTCATAAGTGCCTTGCTGACAACTAAGGAAGAGCAAGAATACATTGAGCTGCTACATGAATTCAAGGATGTATTTGCATGGTCGTACAAAGAGATGCCGGGTCTAGACCCAAAAGTGGCAGTTCATCAGTTATCAATAAGAAAGGGGGCACGACCTGTCAAACAAGCTCAACGTCGATTCCGATTGGAGTTAGTTCCCTTGATTGAAGTTGAAGTGAATAAACTTATTGAAGTGGGGTTTATTCGTGAAGTTAAGTACCCTACGTGGATCTCTAGCATTGTCCCAGCGAGGAAGAAGAATGGTCAAATACGAGTTTGTGTTGACTTCCGAGACTTAAATGAAGCATGCCCGAAGGATGACTTTCCATTGCTTATCGCCGAACTTATGATTGATGCTACAACGGGCCATGAAGCTTTATCCTTCATGGATGGATCTTTTGGGTATAATCAAATTCATATGTCGCCTAAGGATGAAGAACTCACAGCATTCCGAACCCCAAAAGGGATATATTGCTATAAGGTACTGCCTTTCAGTTTGAAGAATGCCGGTGCGACATACCAAAGGGCAATGCAGAAAATCTTTGATGACATTCTCCATAAGCACGTGGAGTGTTACGTGGATGATTTGGTGGTAAAATCTAAGAAGAGAGAAGATCATCTTTGTGACCTAAGAAGAGTCTTCGAACGCCTACGAAGATATCAACTAAGGATGAATCCACTTAAATGTGCATTCGGAGTTACGTCGGGAAAGTTTCTTGGGTTTGTTGTTCGCCATCGAGGCATTGAAATAGAGCAGGCGAAGATTGATGCAATTCTAAAGATACCCGAGCCTCGCAACATCCACAAACTTAAAAGTTTGCAAGGAAAGTTGGCTTACCTCCGAAGATTCATTTCAAACTTAGTTGGTCGATGTCAGCCTTTTAGCCGCCTCATGAAGAAAGGTACTCCATTCGAATGGGATGAAGCATGTAGCAATGCTTTCAAGAGTGTTAAAGCCTACTTGATGAAACCGCCCGTGCTAGTCGCGCCAATGCCTGGACGACCATTGATTCTCTACATCGCTGCCCAAGAGCGTTCAGTCGAGGCCTTGCTGGCACAACAGAATGATGTTGGAAAAGAGAATACTTTGTACCACTTGAGTAGAATGATGACACCTAATGAGCTCAAGTATTCACCCATTGAGAAGATATGTTTGGCTAGATATGTTTGGCTCTCATATTTGCAATTCAAAAGCTGAAGCACTACTTTCAAGCTCATACTGTTCGTCTTGTTTCAAAGGCAAATCCGCTTAAGTATGTCATGTCCAGACCGGTTCTTTTTGATAGACTAGCAAGGTGGTACCTCCAGCTGCAATAATTCGAGATTGTATATGTCCTCAAAAGGCGGTTAAAGGACAAGTCTTGTCAGACTTCTTGGCTGATCAACCCATCCCTGCCGAGTGGGAATTATTTGATGATCTACCAGATGAAGATGTGTTGACAATTGAAATCTCTCTTCCATGGAGCATGTATTTTGACGGAGCATACCACAGAGAAGGGGCTGGTGCCGGGGTTGTGTTCGTAACACCCGACGGAGACGTGTTGCCATACTCTTTTACACTAAACGTAAATTGCTCCAACAATGTCGCTGAATGCCAAGGGCTCATCCTGGGACTAGAAATGGTAGTTGACGCAAAGCATTTGCATCTCAAAGTGTATGGGGACTCTAAGTTGGTGATCAATCAAGTGCTTGGTGATTATGAGCTTAAGAAGCCAGAGTTATTTCCATATTTCAATTATGCCCGAAAGCTTGTAGCTTGGCTTGATGATGTGGAAATGTTACATGTGCCAAGAAAAGAAAACAAACAAGCCGATGCTTTAGCAAAACTTGCAGCCACAATAGCCATACCGGAAGGTGAAGTTCGCGTGCCAATATGCCAAAGATGGGTCATACCGCCAATTTTTGAAGATGAAGGCCACGATGAGGAAGGAAGCCATATTGTGGAAGTATTTGAGATTGAAAAAGAGGATTGGCGACAACCTCTCATTGATTACCTTAAGTATGAGAAGTTACCAAGTGATCCAAAGCAAAAAGTTGATATCCGACGCCATGCTCCTCACTTCATTTATTTTAAGGGCACACTTTATAGGCGTTCTTTTGATGGAGTTTTCTTGAGGTGTTTAGCAATGATGAAGCCATTCGATCCATGGAGGAAGCTCATTCCGGCATTTGTGGCGCTCATCAATCGGGCCCAAAGCTACATTTCGAATAAATAGGATGGGTTACTATTAGCCAACAATGATAAAAGACTGCATGGACTATGCCCAGAAATGCCAAGCATGCCAGTTCCACGCAATCCTCATTCACCAGCCGCCTGAACCTTTGCATCCCACTGTTGCTTCGTGGCCATTTGATGCTTGGGGTTGGATGTACTTGGGCCTTTGACAAAGTCTTCTGCAGGTCACTTGTACATTTTGGCTGCAACATATTACTTTTCCAAATGGGCAGAGGCAGTGCCTTTAAAGGAAGTGAAGAAAGAAAATGTAGCAGACTTCATCCGCATCAACATCATCTATCGATATGGAGTTCCTCGCCACATGATCACTGACAATGGAAAAGCCTTTAGCAATAGTTTGATTGATAAACTTTGTGAGAATTTTGATTTTAAACAAAGGAAATCATCAATGTATAACGCGGCCGCCAATGGACTCGCCGAAGCATTTAACAAGACACTGTGCAATCTACTAAAGAAGGTCGTTGGAAAGTCAAAGCGAGATTGGCATGAAAGGATCAGAGAAGCACTTTGGGCTTACCGAACAACTTATAGAACGCCAGCTCAAGCTACCCAGTACTCTTTGGTGTATGGTGTGGAAGCAGTGATCCCTTTGGAGAAACAAATTCATTCTCTTCGGGTAGCTATGCAAGAAAGGTTGACCGAGGAGGAGAATGCGCGCTTACGCCTTGATGAGAAAAGGTTGGAAGCGCAACAAAGACTTGAATGCTACCAACCTCGTCTTTCTAGAGCATTGAATAAGAAAGTACGGTCACGTTTCTTCCAGGTTGGTGATTTGGTGCTTGCAGTGAGAAGACCCATTGTTACTACACATCGGGTTGGAAATAAGTTCGTGTCAAGGTGGGATGGACCATATGTGGTGAAAGAAGTCTACACAAATGCCGCCTACAAATTGATCTCTGAAGACGGCATACGAGTTGGTCCCATAAATGATAAGTTTTTGAAACGCTACTACGCTTGAGCCTGATGTAAAAAAAAAAAAAGAACAAAAAAAAAAAAAAAAACTCCTGGCCCGCATGAGCATAAACTGTGCACAGCAACCACCAAGGGTAGTATGTGGTAAAAATGTTAACTTACCCCACTTTGGCTAAAGTGGATAAAGAATAGTCACTCCTGGCCCGCATGAGTATAAACTGTGCACGGCAACCCTTCCCAAAAAAAATCAAACACAAAAGTGGCAAATTGAACTACGTTTTGACTTGATCCTCCTCAAAAGAGGTACGTAGGCAGCTTAAATATTGTCTAAGTTCAGTCATAAATTGTGTTTCCTCTTTTCTAAGTTGGTTAACTCAAGCACAAGTAAAGTGAATGATTTGAAGCGCAAAGCCAATAAGAGCAAAGAAACTAAAAGAGATTGCAAACAGAAAAAGCAAAAACAACCTTCTTATTATCATAAAGTCTTAGATATTCATTACATAAAACAAAAAAAAAAAAAAAAAAGGCAAAGGAATAAAGAAAGCTCAAACAAACTAAGGAAATGGGCTAAAATTCTTCATTTCTTCTCGCGCTGCCTCCAAGTCGAGCTTCGATGCCTTCAAATCTTCAACAAACTCGTCATCTAAAGAGGAGTGTTGTTGATCACAAGAATATCTTCTTGAATATCATGGACTTCGGCTCTAGTACCTGAGAGGGACTGCTTTTGCTCATGGAGGGCCTCCGACAAGCTTTTCTGCCTTTCCTTGAGATGATCGAGCTCTTTTTCAACTTTCTCCAACTCGGATTTGGTGGATTTGATCTCATCAGCTTCCTTGAGTTCCTTTGTCTTGGCATCATTAAGACGATCTTTGGCTTCGGAGAGTTGCCGCTCGAGAAGTACCTTCATCACCCTCTCAAAAGACTTTGATCGAATCTTGTCGTAAGTGGCGGCCTTGTCAAACAAGGCTCTCAACAGTTTCTCTATGCCGGAGAAATCAAATTTCTTGAAGCACTTTATCTCATTAAGTACATAGAAAACTCCTTCCTTCATAGAAGACATTGAATCAACAGGAGTCAATAAAACCTTCTCTCGAAGATCATCCCACATCTCTTGAAGGTATTTCCTCTGATGGTCGCAGACTAATTTGTCACCTTCAAGTGTTGATATTGCAACATGCCTTGCTTGTGTTGCCTTTTGAGAATGAGTTCTAGTCGATGACTTGGCCATTGACCACCCTTGGCTTTCCACACTGTCGGAGCCGAAGACATCCCTAATCTCCTGGCAAGTAGTAAGTCGGCAATAGAGACTTAATAAAGAGAATGGTACAACAGAAAATGAAAGAAATAAGAGATAGGAAACCTTAGCAGTAAGATCCTTAGCATCTTGTTGATTACTCGTACATCCTTCAGCGGACTTCAAAAGATGAAGGTCCTTCTTTGGTCTCTTCCAATGATGGTCGGCATTCTTGCTATCACTTTCGTCTAAGGAGTTGGGATTGCTCTTCCTTTTACTCACCTCAACAAGCTCGACCGAATGTGTATCATCTTGCTCGGGATGGATGACAATAGTAGGTGTGGCATCTCGATCATTCTCGGCAGTGGGGGCATTTACATGAACGTGCTCTTTACCCTGCGAAAGTACTTCACTTGGCTTCGACTCGATAAGCTGCTCGATGTTGTCTTCAAGAAAACTCCCATGCAGCTGGTTCCACCATTTCTTATAATCAGATGTATAGAAAATCTTGGTCCTTTGAGGTGCGCATGGTAGATTTGCCTTAGACATCGATCTGTTGAGGACACAAAGCCGCCAATAATAAATTCCTTTATCAAGAGAAGCTTCTCGAATATCATGCTTAAGTGATCCGGGAATACCTTGGTGGTATCCAAACTGACGACTAAAACGATGAGGACTATAAGGCTCAATAAAGAATTGATCGCCTTGCCGCCATGTAAGGTAATTGGAGCGAATAGCTATGCAGTATCTCCACTCGCGCCCCCTTGATCGGGTGTCATCAACATACAAGAAGTCTTCACTTTTTAGCATGTTGCATGTCCATGAAACCAAATCTCCTTTAAAGATCCTTTTGTGTGCCTCGTCGGGGTCAAAATGCCTCGCACCATCTTCACCGGAATAAGTAACCATTGCAGGCGTTCGCACTCCGGGACCAATTGAAAAGTGAGTCTTGAAGTATTGCGCCAACCAAGCATAAAAAAAAAAATGAACGGGGAAAGTTGATCGACTTCTCGAGGTTCTCGCGAGATTCGAAATCTTGTTCAGGCCTCGATAGATGCTTGTCAGAACAGGGACTGCAAGACCTATTGTATTTCCCGCTGCCATCATGCTCACCATCTTTAAAGTGCTTGGTCGTATCAAGCTAATATCGTCACCTGGAAAGACAAACTTGCAAAGCCAACAGGCGAGGTAGGCGGCCAAATATGTCTCTTCCCGCTGCTTTCGTTCAATGTCGAGCTTCTTGAACAAAGACTCCTCCATCAAAGTCCACTGCTCGGATTCTCCTAAGTCGCCGTGTGGATTGTGGGTTAGCTTGGGATGCGTCGATCTCTTCTTCTCTGAAATTTTGCGCGAGGGAGGTTCACCATGCTTCGTAGCTTTCTTGAACCAAAACTTCACCCACTTCTCGATCGACACTTGGCTTCCATTTGCATCTCTACAAAGAAGATGGTATGCGTGAAATAGGTATTTGCAACTACGAGGAAGGTAGAGGTTTCCAGCTCTATCAGTCCTAATAAGCTCCGCTGATGTTGGTATGACCTCGTCATAAGGAAATCCGGTCATCAGAAGGCCTGGTAACGTATGCAAGTCCCGTAGAGAAATTGATAATTCCCCGAATGATGTAAGCAGCGTGTTGGTCGATGGGCACCAAGCCTCACAAAAAGCCTTCATGATTTCAGAGTTACAACCATACGTGAAAAAAGCCCCGACACAGGGTTATAAATTTCCGCATCGTTGAGCAGGCACTTGCATCTACTAAGGATGTCTTCAGTCCACTCCCAATATCCCTTGGTGTAGCGGATTTCTCCGAAAAATTCTATGGCATCTCCCCATTTTGACTTGCCATCGATAATCTGCCGTCCCAAGGTTGGCAACGGATCTACTTCCTTTGTAGGATAATGATGAGTAGCTTGTAGACTTCACGCCTTTGATTTGCCAAATGTGATGCTTTGGGACCATTCACCGATGTAGAGAGAGTTGGTTAGTTTTGGCCAGGGCTTCGAGTAACTGCCGGTAACGGGTTCGTCTACCACTAAGTGAGTTCCTCCCTCCAAAGGATGATGTTTTTCGTCAAGAATCACCAAGTGTGGCATTCCGGAAGAGGATGTAATATCCTTGAAGTAAACCATCGTAATAACTACTGAGAAAGGGAAAAGAGACAAAGTTCGTGAGAAATTGAAACATATCACAAGATGCAAAGAAAGAGAGAAAAAAAGGAAAAATAAATAAATAAATAAATAAATAATAAAAAGGGGAAAGAGTGATTTTATCCATGTCAATTGCTATCTGATCAAGTTTCGTTCATGTTGGGATTGACAATAACATTTGGTCTAACCAAATGTCTAAGAGAATTTTCAAAAACACCATGACGAAACAACATATACATCAGAGGGTGCTGAAGTGAAATAATTTGCAAAACTTAGTGTACCAAGAAGCAAAAAGTAAGCATGTATGAGCGTCTGCTCAAAATCACTACTGTCCATGCAAGTGGAAATAATAGTTGATGTACTTTAGCCGTTAAATAAGCATATAAAATGGGCAACAGACGGAAGCCACAAACATGGAGTGTATGTGCATATGTCTTTTGGTGAAACTCACGTGTATGAGATGAGAATGGGGCGAAGGGTGTGTAGTGCCAGAACTTTTAAAATGGTGTTGAAGGACGTTCATAATGCAGGAAGGCAAGATACATAATCTATACTTGACGAAGAAGAAAATTATACCTGGCACGAGAGAGATTCCGAACGTTAAGGCTGCTCAATCCGAAAAGAAACAGAAAATTACAATAGTCTTGCCGAAAGATGCAGAACTGCTGACCTCCCAAATCGCAATACTTCGGTCAATTTTTTCCGGTGTCGAGCCTGCGAAAAGACAATAGGAGGAAGTGTTAGGATGGTTCATCAGATTTGTGGAGAAGTTAGAGATTGGAATTGAAAAATGGACGTAGCAGCTTACTTTATAACACAAAACGCAGAGGTGGTGAAGAAGAAGAAAAAGGCTTGTTGCAGTTTCGATGGTGGAGAATTGGGTACAGACAACCCTTTTATAGTTTCGATCTTCCATTATTATGGGAAATATTCTGATGAAAAAGGAAATACAATCACACAATTTTCTTAATTCAAATTGCTTGGGGAAGACGAAAATCTGCATCCAAATCAAAGATACTCACGCTGTAGAAAGTGGAATAATTGCAGAATTCTAAGAGAAGATGTGAAGTGTGAAGAAGTGTCCTCAACAATCATGAAACTAACTTAGAAGGAGTATGGAAGCTAATCAAAATCAGAAAGGGAAGGTTTCAGCTCAAAGGAATTCTGGAAATTGATTTCAGCTAAAAGACAACGGTTTTAACTAACATAACCGTCAAAACCGTTGTCTATGAAGAGGAAAACTGTTGTCTTATCTGTGTTGTCGTTTAGCTTAACAGAATATTGAGTTAGTTGTGATATTTTGGAGTCTTCTGTTGTAACTTCTCTTTTCCGGTTCAAGCAAGCTAGTTAGATGGATATAACTGACTTCATAGCTCATGGTTAGTTATGGTTTTCTTCTAGAAGACGGTTACATTAGATTAGAGCTTATTAAGTTGGTGAAAGCTCTTGGATTCAAAGGGTAACTTGTAAATCTTTGTGATCACATAGTGAAATCTTTCTCTCCTTGGTCCGTGGATGTAGGCATTTGCCGAACCACGTAA
Source organism: Ajuga chamaepitys (assembly GCA_958295605.1). Classification (NCBI taxonomy): domain Eukaryota; kingdom Viridiplantae; phylum Streptophyta; class Magnoliopsida; order Lamiales; family Lamiaceae; genus Ajuga; species Ajuga chamaepitys. The sequence continues at coordinate 12,167,533 of OY282505.1, read as the reverse complement.
TTCTGGTGTGTTCAAGTTTAATTTCTTGTGTTTGTGAGTGTTATATTCATCTTGCATACAAAGAGTGATTGAGGTATTGTTTGTGAGGTTTAGTAAGCAATTCTTGGTGTTTCTTTGCGTCGTATTACAACAAGTGGCGCCGTCTGTGGGAAGAGGGGCGAAGAACAGAATCTAAACTCAAACATGTCAATCGCGAAGATGGAAACTGAGAAATTCAACGGCAAGAACGACTATGGATTATGGAAAATTAAAGTGAAAGCTCTCCTGGTTCAACAGGGCCTGTCAGCTGCGCTGAAGGGGGAAGATGCGTTCCCAAAGGACATGGCTCCTGCTCAGAGGCAAGAAATCGTGGAAAAGGCTCATAGCCTGGTGGTTCTTTGCCTTGCTGATAAAGTGCTCCGGGAAGTATCAAAGGAAGAAGATGCTGCAGGGATTATCCAAGCCCTGGACAAGATGTATATGGCAAAATCGACTGCCAACAGGTTATTTCTCAAGCAAAAACTTTTCTCCTTTAAGTTCTCTGATGAAAAAGGAGTTGAAGATCAGTTAGATGATTTCAATAAGACTCTTGATGATTTAGAATCTGTAGAGGTCACAATGAGTGATGAGGATAAAGCCATTTTGCTGTTAAACTCTCTCCCTAAATCATATGATCACTTAAAGGATGCTATGTTGTATGGGAAGGAGTCCACTGTGACCCTGATACAGGTTCAAACTGCATTAAGATCAAAAGAAATGCAGAGAGTGCATTTGGATAAGTCAGAAGGAAATTCTGAGAGCCTAAGTATAAAAGGAGGAAAGAATTGGAAATCTAAGAAACCAGGAACTTCTGAATCATCAAAGAAAAAGGCAAATGGCAAAGGCAAAACTGCAGAAGATAAGGAATCCAAGAAGTGTTTCTGGTGCAAGAAACCTGGTCATTTCAAGAAAGAATGCTTCGAATGGAAGAAGAGGATGGCTCAAAAGGGCAACAATGCATCAAGCTCTGCTGAAATTGCAGAATCCAAAGAAGAAGATCCACTGATTTTGAATGTATCAGAAACAAAGGGGGAAGACAGTTGGATTTTGGACTCAGGATGCAGTTTTCACATGAGTCCAAACATCAAATGGTTTTATGACTTCAAAGAACTCCAAACTGGAAATGTGATGCTGGGAAATGACCATGTGTGCCCTGTGAGAGGAATAGGATCCATCAGACTAAAGATCCATGATGGATCTACCAAGATACTCAAGGATGTAAGGTATATTCCTCAACTGAAAAGAAATCTGATAAGTCTAGGAACACTTGAAGCTAGAGGGTGCAATTTTCAATCTGGAGAAGGTTATCTGAATGTCATAAAAGACAACAAGGTGGTCCTCAGGGGAGTAAGAAGATCCAGTTTATATTACCTAGATGGTTCTGTAACTGAGGGAGAAGCTGATGCCATAATATCTGAAGACAAACATCTTTGGCATGCCAGATTGGGGCATGTTAGTGAATCTGGAATTCAACAGCTGATTAAAGTCAAAGCCATTGAGTGCAAAGGCATAGCAGACAGTCTACCAAGATGTGAAGACTGCATTCTTGGGAAATCCAAGAAGTTACCATACCCTACAGGAAAAACAAACTCTCAAGCTATTCTGGATTATGTTCATGCAGATCTATGGGGTCCTTCAAGGGTTCAAACCTTAGGTGGAGGAAGATACTATTTCAGTTTGATGGATGACTTCTCAAAGAAAGTGTGGCTATATGTGATCAAGACAAAAACCGAAGTATTTGAGAAGTTTCAACACTAGTGCAAAGAGGTTGAAAATGAGAAGCAGACAACTCTAAAATGCCTAAGAACAGATAATGGTTTAGAATTCCTATCAGAAGAATTCAATAATTTCTGTAAGAATAAGGGCATTAAAAGACATAAAACAGTTCCAGCAAACCCCCAACAAAATGGTGTCATTGAGAGAATGAATAGAACTATATTAGAGAGAGTAAGATGCATGCTCTCCAGCTCTGGACTAGACAAAAGGTTTTGGGGGGAAGCTGCCTCCACAGCAGTGTATCTGATAAACAGGTGTCCATCAGCAGCAAACAATGGTGCATCACCTGAAGAGATATGGTCAGGAAAACCTCCAAAATACTCACATCTGAGAGTATTTGGGTGCAGGGCTTATGTGCACATTAAGCAAGACAAATTGGAGCCTAGAGCATTGAAATGCATTATGTTAGGATATCCTGCAGGAGTGAAAGGCTACAGACTTTGGTGTACTGAATCTGGGAAAGGAAAGATCCTCATCAGTAGAGATGTAGTGTTTGCAGAGGATATAATGCCATTCAATGAATCATACAATCAAAAATTGATCACTGAATCCATCTCAAAGGGGTCACAAGTTAAGGTGGAGGTTACAAATGAAGATGACACTACAGAATCAGAAAACTCTGATGCTGATGAAACAGAAGGAGATGATATTCAAGACTACCAACTTGTAAGAGACAGAGAAAAGAGAGTAATAAAGCCATCTACCAGATACTCTGAAGACTATCTTACAGCTTATGCACTGATAACAGCTGAAGAGGTTGCCTGCACTGAACCAAGGACTTTTAAGGAAGCTGTCAGCAGTCTTGACAAAGACAAGTGGCTAATAGCTATGAAAGAAGAAATTGAATCTTTGGAAAAGAATAAGACATGGGTGTTAGTGAACAAACCTCATAAGCAGAAACTAGTGAGCTGTAAATGGATATATAAGAGAAAGGTGGAGGTAACACACACTGAGTCAGTCAGATTCAAAGCCAGGCTGGTTGCAAGAGGATTTACACAAAGAGAGGGGATAGATTATGATGAGATCTTCTCACCAGTAGTCAAACACTGCTCCATAAGGATTCTTCTTGCAATTGTAAATCAGTTTGACATGGAGTTAGAACAGTTAGATGTAAAGACTGCTTTTCTTCATGGGGATTTAAATGAACAGATTTATATGAGACAACCAGAGGGATTTGAGATACCAGGACAAGAAGACAAAGTGTGTCTGTTAAAGAAGTCTCTATATGGACTCAAACAGAGTCCAAGGCAGTGGTACATCAAATTTGACTCACACATGAAGGAAATTGGATATGAAAGATCAAAGTTTGATAGCTGTGTATATCTAAAGTTCTCTGGCAAACAGGTAGTGGTATTCCTGTTACTATATGTTGATGACATGCTAGTGGCAAGTAAGGATAAAGGTGAGATCAATCAGCTCAAGTCTGAATTACAGAGAGTATTTGATATGAAGCTACTTGGAAATGCCAGAAGAATACTAGGGATGGATATTGATAGAAGGAGATCAGCTGGAATTCTCTGCTTACATCAGACAGATTACATAAAGAAGGTACTCAGAAGGTTTAACATGCATGAATCAAGGAGAGTATCAATTCCATTAGGTCACCAATTCAAATTATCAGAACAACAGAAGCCACAAACAAAGGCAGAAGCTGCAGAGATGGAGAGAATACCTTATGCAAATGCTGTTGGTTCAGTAATGTATACTATGATATGCACTAGACCAGACCTTGCTCATGCAATTAGTGTAGTCAGCAGGTATATGGCCAATCCGGGTAAGGCTCATTGGGAGGCTTTGAAGTGGGTACTCAGGTACTTAAATGGAACTAGCAGTGTTGGTTTGGTGTTCAAGAGAACTGATGTTCCTGATGGAAGGATTATTCAAGGATATGTTGACTCAGATTATGCTTCAAATCTGGATTCAAGGAAATCTCAGACTGGTTATATCTTCACCATGTATGGAACTGCTATAAATTGGAAGTCTATGCTACAACAGGTTGTGGCATTATCAACTACAGAGGCAGAATACTTGGCTGTAACTGAATCAGTGAAGGAAGCTATGTGGCTTAAAGGAATTCTTACAGAATTTGGTTTGGGACAGAAATATGTAGAAATCTTGTGTGATTCTCAGAGTGCTTTACACTTAGCAAAGCATCAGGTATTTCATGAAAGAAGTAAACATATTGATGTCAGATTACATTTTGTGAGAGATATCACTGAAAAATGATTGGTTAAACTGGTGAAGGTAAAAACAGAAGAGAATGCTTCAGACATGTTAACTAAGGCTTTAACTGCTGGTAAATTTCAATATTGTCAGCAGTTAGTTCAGGTGGAACAGGTTTGAGAAAGTAGCAGCCTTGTAAGGCTGTGGTTGATTAAGGAGAGAATCAGGTTTGATTTTGATTGCAGAAGTGTTAAGAGGAACAGATTGTTTTCAGACAAGGTGGAGAATGTGAAGTGTGAAGAAGTGTCCTCAACAATCATGAAACTAACTTAGAAGGAGTATGGAAGCTAATCAAAATCAGAAAGGGAAGGTTTCAGCTCAAAGGAATTCTGGAAATTGATTTCAGCTAAAAGACAACGATTTTAACTAACATAACCGTCAAAACCGTTGTCTATGAAGAGGAAAACTGTTGTCTTATCTGTGTTGTCGTTTAGCTTAACAGAATATTGAGTTAGTTGTGATATTTTGGAGTCTTCTGTTGTAACTTCTCTTTTCCGGTTCAAGCAAGCTAGTTAGATGGATATAACTGACTTCATAGCTCATGGTTAGTTATGGTTTTCTTCTAGAAGACGGTTACATTAGATTAGAGCTTATTAAGTTGGTGAAAGCTCTTGGATTCAAAGGGTAACTTGTAAATCTTTGTGATCACATAGTGAAATCTTTCTCTCCTTGGTCCGTGGATGTAGGCATTTGCCGAACCACGTAATTCTGGTGTGTTCAAGTTTAATTTCTTGTGTTTGTGAGTGTTATATTCATCTTGCATACAAAGAGTGATTGAGGTATTGTTTGTGAGGTTTAGTAAGCAATTCTTGGTGTTTCTTTGCGTCGTATTACAACAGAAGAAAAATAGGGCACGATTCTATTTTCAAAAGTGCCAGAAAGAGATTATTCTTCCAAATAAGCAAATGATATGCAAGCGGGCCAGCTTTGGAAAGAATATCAAGGTGATAGTCAAGTCTGATTCCCTGAAGATCAGTTTCCAAAGTTGCAGCACCCCAGAAAGCAAGTAATTGTCGAAATATGGTGAGGCCCTCCCCAATGGGAGGTATTTTGCCTAGGTGGAAAGTGGGGAAATACCTCAAAAATGGGTATTTACCATTGGGGGGGATTTTTGGGGGGTGGGTAGGAAAACCCGGGTAGCGTTTTCGCTACCCAGGTATTTGTGGGGTGGCCGCGAGTGGGGATTAAGCGGGGGGAGAGGGACGCGCGCAAAGATTGGCGCAGCGCAGGCGCGTGGGCTCCACGCGCGCGCAAAGCGCGTGCAGGCGTGGGCCCCGCGGCCTGCGCCTTTGTCCCCTCCATCATTACTTTTTTTTTTTCCGTTTTTTTTTTGTTTTTTTTTTATTTCTGCTATTATTTATTATGTATGTGATATGTGTGTGTTTAAATTGAGATATGTGTGTGTTTTGAAAAATAGCCGTTATTGCAACGGCTCCAATTATTTTTTTTTTATTTTCTTTTTACTGAAATTATCTAACTTTTAGAAAATAATTTTTTTTTTTTAAAATTATATTTGCCCTATAAATATATCTTCCCACTTCATCATTTTCCCCACATTTACCTACTACTCTCAAATTTCAAATTTCAAGATAAATTTCTTCTCTTCTCCTCTTCACACTAGGGATGCAAACGAACCGAATCGAAGCGAATATTAAGAGATTCGATTCGAATTTGTGAAATTTGGTTTCGATTCGAATTCGATTCGATTCGTAAATCGAATTTTAAATCTGATTCGAATTCGATTCGAATATTTTTTCCGAATATATTCGATTCGATTCGTGATTCGTAAATTTAAAATTTTCAACAAAAAAAAATATATATTTTTTTAGAAAATATTCGATTCGAATTCGATTCGAAATCAAATTTGTCTAGATTCGAAAATTAGAAACCATATGTTTTACTAAGGGAATTTGTATATATTTACTATTAAATATATTTTTATTTATTATAATTATATTATATATATTTAATATTATATATATATATATATATCGAATCGAATCATCGAATTTCACGAATCGAATACATATATATTCGAATTCGATTCGAAATATAAACGAATATAAAATATGATTTGAATTCGAATTCGAATTCGAATTTTACCGAATCGAATCATCCTAAACGAATTCGAATCACGAATCGAATCAGTATAATTTGATTTGACTTGCATCCCTACTTCACACCCAAAAAAAAAAATAATGGATAAAAATCCGTGGACGCAAGATAAATTAATATTATTTTTTTGGCATTTTTTTTTTTCGAAAATATCCTAAAATATTAAAAAGTTAAAATAATCAGAATATTTAATTATTAATTATTTATCCGAAATAAGTTAATTATAATATAGATGATAAATAAAAATATGAATGGGATAAATAGGAAATTAAGGTGGGTCCCACGGAAATACCTACTTTTTGGGTATATTGTTGGGGAGGAGTTTTGTTTTGGAGGTAGGGGTATTTTTGCTTTTGAGGTGGCGCTGATGTGGCAGCAAAATACTTGCTTTTTGGGTATTATGATTGGGGAAGGCCTGAGGGAGGAAAGGTGAAATTGGATGTCAAAAGCCAGGGTGGGGCCCAATTAAAAAAATGATGGAATGTTTCTGCAGGAGTAGGCAGATGGTGGCATGGGCCCAAGTCATGCTTTTGATATTAAAAAAAAATGGGTTTATCAAGTAGCCCATTCCTCTGGTTATTCTTGAAATTAAATGGCAATTTTTTTGGGCCGTATACATTCCTGACCATTTATCAAATAAAGGGATGTAATTTTGATTCATAAGTGTACATATAATTCAAAAAAAAAAAAATCGTGATTATATGTTCAAGTTCATTTTGCAATTCGTTCACTTCAAGACTCGACGTTCGTGAACATATCGCGAGGGGACATTTGTAGATGAATAAATTTTGTGTCCAATCAAATGACGACACACGGAAATTAATTAAATATCAATTAAAAAAATACTATTCGTATCTTCGGAATTTATTAAATTAATTCCTAAGTTATAGTATAATTGATATTTAATTTGGGCCAAAATAAATTATCTACCAACATTTTGGTAAGATGGCCCAATCAAGTCAAGAAAGGCCCAATCAAGTCAAAAGGGCCTAATCCAACAAGAATGCCCAACCAAATCAGGCCAAGTCTAGCTAGGCCCAACCAAATCAGGCCTAGCTCAACTAAATCAGGCTTATCCCAACCAAATCAGGCCAAGCCCATTAAATCAAGGGTGGCCAATCAAATGGCGCCACGTGGCAAAGGAAAAATATGGAAAGAGCTCCTTTCCACACCTATAAAAGGAGGCCTCTATTCATTCATTAAAACACAAGTGGAGAGCTTCAAGAATTGGAAGAACTCCAAGAAATCCAGAAGACTCAAAGTTCTCGAAGATTCGAAGACATTCTTCAAGATTCGAAGACGTTCTTCATCAAATTCATCGAGAAGTAGCATTCAATCCGGAATCAAGTCGGTCGGCCTTCGGACAACGTTATTGAAAGACAACAAAAGCGGCGAAGAAAATCAAGAAGCGAATTTTACTCCAAAAAATCCAAATCCGAAGAAAACATTCGAAGAGAAGAATTAGAGGATTGAAGAATAGAGATTGTAACCTACAAAGTTATTCATTTTAATCCAATTGGAATTATTTGTACAATTTTTTTGTGTTTGTTAATTCAAATACGCAAAATTTGTTGTTACAACATAATCAACAAATTATGAAAAGGAAAAGAGAAAAAAAATGGCTTGGGTTTCATTTAAGTAGAAAATTAGAACTAATTTCTAAGATAAAAAGAAACTGACTATGTATCATTGACCTTACGACATAAGGTGGAAGAATTAATGCCCACACAGATCTCTTACCTTTACTTACCTTTTAGAATTAAGGTCGGTTTCGGTTTGCTTGCTCATAAGGAAACGAAGCTGCAGGTTCCAGCTTCAAACATAAGTGGCTCGCCCTCTTCATCTTCATCAAAATCAACTTCTTGTGCTCGTTTTTCTGTCTTTGTCAAATGTTTGAGTAAGAGTTGATTTTCTAGATTTGCAACGGTCAATCTAGATCTTCTGGGTCCAATGTGTAACCTACAATGCTAAAAACTTGCTAAACGGAAACAGTTGAAGCGGGGCAAGAAAAAATCTCCTTTGCAATAATAGATAAAACTGAAAAAGAATTGGCTCTCCTCGATCACCACTCTAAAAGGTCGGAAAGAGTTTGAAATCCAATTTCCTCAAAAGCGGTATGCAAAAAACTTTCAACTTCCCCATAGGAAATAGAGGAACCCTTGCACATTTCTTTGATCGAATTTCATAAAAAATTGTAAACATGCAAGACTCGGATTTAAAATCCCTTGAGAAGAGCCAACATCACTCATACTGGTATCAACATCCCATCACCAAATTGTATTTGTATTCTCTAAATAAGTTAAATAACATATTTTTTTGTTAGCAATAATTTGAAGGGAATCCAAGGGATCATGGTTAGGCATGAAAACGGGGCGGGTCGGGTCGGGTTTCTGGATTTTCTGACCCGCCCCGCGCATGCCCTCCCCACCCCGCCCCGTGCCGCGTCACGGGGCAAAAATGTGCGCCCTGCGATGGGTCTGTCTCGCCTCGCCCCGCCCCGCCTTCATCTTTTTTATTTTTTTTTCTTTCTTAAAAAAATCTGTTTTTTTTTTTTTTGTTTAAAAACTTATTTTTTTAAGTCAATAGGATTTTATGTTTTAGGTTTATATTAGCTTTATTTTTATATTTCCTTTTTAAATTTAATTATTAAAAAATAAAATTTAATTATTTAAATTTACTCTAGTCATAATTTAATGTATTAGGATGACATATATATAACAAATTATATATAAAATTTTATATTATAAACCCGACCCGCGAACGGAACAAGGCATGCCCTACCCCGTTCTTTATCGGGTCGGATTTTGCCCTGTCCCAAAAGCCTCGGGTCGGGGCGGATCGAGGCAGGTCAGATCAATTTTGATATGCCTAATCATGGTGGTTATAAAACTGTAATGCTCGGGAAAATTTTCCATCTATATATATTTTGTGCGATTTTATCGTCATTTCATTTAAAATTGAACCGACTCATTTCATGTGATTAAGACCCATTCATTTTAATTATTATAGGCCCATTTACATACATTCATTACATCTATATTCATATTTGCGCCCAATACTTTATGCCCATTTAGAAATTTACCTTGAGCCCAAAGATCTATAGAGCCCACAATAGAGAATAAATAGAATTACAGAACTGCATATTACGGAGAGCACTTCATGAACGTGGGAGTGAGGGTGGAATAATGGGATAATGGATCCTAGAAATAACTGTACTTATTGCTCTTATATAAATACCAGAACCCTTATTCTGGATCTTTTTACTAGCTATTTGGCAAAACAGTGAAAAGTGAAAAGGTAAAATCTTCTTCTACTCTAATATTAATTATCGTCTCTCTCAGCCCACAAATTCATTATTCAAACACCATCATCCCATCAATTAACCAATTCCCAGTATTCTTTCTAAACCACACCATCACCGTCCGTTCTAATAGGGAACTGTCGTTGTCGGCCCCTCACCTCTTTCCTGGTACAAATCAAGCAGAAATCAAGAACTCAATTTTTTTCTTTAACTTTGCGGCCCAGTTCCGCCAGCAGCAACAAGTTGTTGGGTCGTCGCCCTTCTGTCACGAAACAGTTTGCGCCGCCGCGACGACACCCGGGTCGCAGTTTTCGCCGATTGTCCGTGTCTGGTGTAAATCCTCTGCCATTCGGTTCCGCCAGAGATCGATCGCCGAATTAAGAATTAGTCCAGCCGACGGTGCTATTCCAGGGTGAGGGATTTTCAGTCAATATACAATTCCGATGGAGAATACGCCACTGCAGTAATTGATTTTAATAGTGGCCGCTAGTACCATGGATTTATATTTTCTAGCCAACTGGTCGGAAGGAGGAAGAGAAAATAGAAGGAAGACGGTCTGTGGGCGTGCAGTTCAACGAAGAGCAGAATATGGAATTGTTGGGGTGGAGACGTGTATCTGATATCAGAAAAGGGAGGCATGTTGATAAATGATGAAGATGATAGATGACTCCACAATTTCTAATTCTTGTTCTCAAAGCCCATTTACAAATCAGCCCCCATCCCTCTCTTTATTAAATTTCCAGGCCCAACACCTACAAATTTTTTTAGCCTATTTAAAATTCAATTAGCCCAAGAAAATCACAATAAAAGAAAATCCTAGACGCAAAAGGAATCAAACTAAATTTTTATTTTGAAATAGACAGACAAGAGAGAGGTTATCAGTTTGGGATATTCTAGAGTTGGTATTTGGCTGAGTACTTGGTACTCGTTTGGTTTAGAATATTCAGTCTGTTTTTGGGACGCTATTTTTGGATTTAGAGTCGTTTGGTCAATAGAGTGTGGAGAATTTGTTTTGTTTAATCATCAATCAATTGATACTCAATTTGTCTTCGTTTGTTAGGATGAAGAGTTTGATAATTGACCTAGGGTCAAATTTATCTTTGTCGTATATTGTAACGCTTTTTGATATATTGATTGATTACTCTTGTTTGGCTGTTGACATAGCTAACAAGTTGTTAGCGAACCACGCTAAATTTGGTGTGTTCTTTACATTGTCGATTCTTCTCGTTTATCGTTTGTTCGTTGTGATCGTAATTTCCTAACAAGTGGTATCAAGAGTTTGGTTCAAGTTTCCGCTGTTTGGTGGGAAAGATGTCTGGGATAAACATGAAGATCGAAAAATTCATAGGGAGGAATAGTTTTAGTATATGGCTGATTAAGATGAGAGTCTTGTTGAAGCAAGAAGGATTGTGGGCGCCACTGATGCCGAAGCTAAAGAATGACAAGGGCAAGGTGGCGGATAAGGAAGAGGCCGAGGTCCCGGTGTCTGCCGAGATAACCATTCTGGATGAGAAAACGCACTCAACGATCATGCTGTGTCTTGAAGAAGACTTCATCAACGAGGTAGCATAAGAAGAAACTACACAATGGGTATGGTCGAAATTGGAGAGCTTGTACATGATGAAGTCGCTTACCAATAAGTTGTTTTTAAAGCAACATTTGTTCAGACTGTGTATGCGCGAAGGTCGGCCTATTCGTGAACACTTAGATCAACTTAACACAATCCTATTAAAATTGTGTAACGTTGATGTTAAAATTGAAGATGAGGATGTTGCTTTGATCTTGTTGGTTTCTCTACCACCGTCGCATGAGAATTTTGTGCAGTCATTTCTTGTTGGAAAATACTTTGTGTTTCTAGAAGAGGTGAGATCATCGTTGCATTCTAGAGAGTTGCGCCATCAGGTGACTCAATGGAAGAAGTGGGTAATAGTCTAGTAGTTAGTGATAATCGGGGTTCGGGAAACTCGGGGAAAAAGAGGTTCAAGTAGAATTCAGACCCTAAAGGTCCCAAACCAAGAGATGTTTGCAACTACTGTAAAGAGACGGGGCATTGGAAGTATGCATGACCAAAGTTGAAGCAGAAGCAGAAGCAGAAGCAGGAAAGCAATGTTGATGTTGTTGTGGAAGTTGAAGCTGATTCCGATGAAGATTCGGTCCTAGTTATTGAGAAACAAATAAGTAAATCTGATACGTGGGTTCTCGACTCTGGGGCGTCATACCACGTATGTCTGCGTAGGGAGTGGTTCGCAATCTATAAGCAGGAGGAAGGTGGCAATATCTCTTTGGCCAATTGTTCCAAATGCAAGACGGTTGGAATAGACTCAATCAAGGTGAGGACACATGATAGCAGACTGTGCGCGTTGAACAATATCAGGCATGTTCCACTTATGATGAAGACTCTGAACTGAGTCGATTAGACAATAGGGGTTTCAGTTTCAAAGGTGAAGGTGGAGTTTTGAAGGTCTTCAAAGGTTCGAATGTGATTTTGAAGGGCGTCAGGGAAACTTTGTATTTAATGCTGTTAGAAGTTGTTAGTGTTCCATCGATTGGGACAATTTGAGTACGAGGAGTCAGTTGTACTTTTAGGCACTTAAAACGCATTTGGTACAATGGGTACAACTTGCGCATTTGGATTTGGTTTGATTGGGAACATTCCGTTTGAATTTGTGAGTGGATTTAGAATCAAGGTGGAGCTTCGTCCGAAGAAGTTGCATCATTTGTGGATTCAAGTCAAGGTGGAGGTTGTTAGGACTTGTACCTTGAATCGGTTTGATTCGGTTCGTCGTTCGTGTCAAAATTGGAGGCTTGGATATGAAGTATGTTGGAAGCAACAGGATCGTGCCGGAAGGTAATGCGGTCGCGTCAGATTGAAGCTAGAAAGTGACGAGCCAGGATAAGGCGACGCACTCGTGTCGCTTGTTAACGCGGTCTCGTCAGTTGAAGCGGACATGAAGCGGTCGCGGCCACGATGGGTTAGGCGGCGCAGAAGATGGGCCAACACAAGTTTAGGCCCAATTTGATTCCTTTTGTGTCTAGGATTAGGTTTGGGGGCTTATAAATAATCCTATTGTCTTTGGAATTTGTATTGTGAAATAGACAGACAAGAGAGAGGTTGTCAGTTTGGGATATTCTAGAGTTGGTATTTAGTTGAGTACTAGGTACTCGTTTGGTCTAGAATATTCAGTCTATTTTTGGCACTCTATTTTTGGGTTTAGAGTTGTTTAGCCAATAGAGTGTGGAGAATATATTTTTGTCAAGTATCAATCAATTGGTATTCAATTTGTCTCCGTTTGTTAGGATGAAGAGTTTGATAATTGACCTAGGGTCAAATTTATCTTTGTCCTATATTGTAACACTCTTTGATATATTGATTGGTTCCTCTTGTTTGGTTGTGGACGTAGCTAAGAAGTTGTTAGCGAACTACGTTAAATTTGGTGTGTTCTTTGCATTGTTGATTCTTCTCGTTTATCATTTGTTCATCGTGATCGTAATTTCCCAACAGATATAAGCTCTGCGAATGATGCTACCATGCCTGGTGGCAATAGACTAAACCATTGCTGGGGTAACTTCGTCAATGTGGTTAAAAAATCCGACATTTTTTTATAAATAAAATCTAATAATGAAAAGTTCTGTATGTTCATTTTTGTTGCTAATTCATATTTTTTTGAATTTAGTGATAAAATATGTGTCTATATTCTATTACTGTTACAAATATAAAAGTCTTTTTTTTTTCTTTAAAACGTCACAATTCTTTTCCTAAAAATAAGAAAAGAAGTCCAACAAATAGTACATATGTACAGATATCGCAAGAATATACATGCGTGTATATATACAAAAATATTGCAAGAACTTACAAGCTAGCACGCACAAACACACACATATATTCATACACATAAAAATATGTAATGTGGGCCCCCTAAACTTTGAAGTCCCAACTAGGGTTGTAAATGAATCGAATCAAATATCAAGATCTTGAATTCATGAAAGTTGACCAATATTCGAGATTCGATTCAATAAGAGATTGAAATTAAAATGAGATTCGAATTTGATTTATTAGGGAAACTCGAATATATTCGATTTGATTTGATATTCGTTAATTCAAAAAATGATTTAATTTCTTTTTTTTTTTTTATATTTGATTCGAGATTCATGATTCAAAATTCAAAACTAAAAATAAAAAGAATACGAAACAAACAATCTATAATTAAATTTCAGACAAGCTATAATTCATGAAAACTTTAAACAAGCTATAATTCGTGAAATTTCAGAATATCAAAATCTACCTAATGACAATAACATCAATAGCATCCAACAATACACTTAACAAGCTAGAATGTCAAAATCTACCTAATGAAAATAACATCAGTAGCATCCATAAATCCACTTAACATCAACTAAGAAACTCCAAAATACCAAACTATCTTGACATCAAGTACATAATCCACCTATTGAATACATAAATGCAAAAGAAACATTGTCAAACTTATCAAGGAAACTAGTGAAAAATGATTCGAACTTGCTCCTAAGCCATCTTCATCATGAGCGCTATTGGACATCAATCAGAGCTTCCTCCTTCTCCTCCTAATAAGAATAAATAAGAATTAAAGATCAGGTTTATCATGAAAGCGTGCAAATACTAACATGGAATCTAAAAAGAGACTTACATATGTCATAAGGGCTTCTTGATCCCGTGAAGTTGATGAACCCAATCTTCGCCACAAATTAGAACTTCCACCATACTAGAAGATAAGTTAGCACGATAAGGATCTAAAACTTGAGTCACAACACTAAATGTGGCCTCTGATGCTAATGTACTAATAGGGATAGCTAAAACATCACGAGCCAACCTAGATATAACACATAACTTCAGCTCTTGAGATTTTCACCAATTCAAGGCATCAAACTCAGATGCTACTCTCCATCTTGACATCTATAACCCCTTCCTCCAAGTAAATGTCCAACTCCGACTTCGTGTGCTCATGTTCCTCCACAATGTCCAAGTAATCAGTATACATAGATAAACCAGAAGGTATTAGTTTTCCTTTGCAGACTGAGCCACTAGTGGAAGTGGAAGAAACCTTATTTGACAAGGAGGAACTACCTTTTTGGGTCCTCATTTGAGCAACATACTCAAAGAACAAGCTATGTAATGCTTCTCAAACTTTCATAACATGTGTTCTAGCTTCACTCTCATTATATATCTTATGGAAAGCAAACTCAACCAACCTCATGGATCAAGTATTGCTGTAACAACCATAAAAAGATTATAACTTCCCCAATATTTGTCAAATATTTGCTTCATTTTCCTCACCATACTTCGGATGAATTCATTAGGATGGTTTTCATTCTCATCTAAAACAGTTTTTACTCTTCAAATAACAGCAAGGAAAACATTCGATGTTGGATAATTAGTTCTAGACATTACCTGAGTAGTTTCATAAATTACCTCTAAAATAGCAACAACATCCTCAACTTTATCCCAATCTTGAAAGTCAGGGCAACACTTGTACTAGTTCTCTCTTGAATGCATCCTTAACTTTAATAGCTCCCACTAACATTTTATATGTAAAATTCCAACGAGTAGGGAAATCAAAGATTAACCTTTCCACCGGAATTCCCAAATGATGCACAATATCAGGAAATTTCATAAACCTAGCCTTTGACTGATTAATGAACTGCACAGTATCTTTAACATCCTCAATAATAAATTTAATATAAAAAAGACCATCTTGAATAACAAATTCAATATATGTGCAGAACATCTAACATGGAACATCTTACCATCCAGCGGTAACTTGCGACTCTTGGAAAAGTTTATTTGGTGATACAAAGTGCAACATCATTATTCAAAGCATTATCAACTAATATGGTGAAGATTTTGTGCTCAACCCCCTAATATTTTGTGCACTTCATAAGGCCATCAAAGATATCAACTCCTAACAAAGGATTTAGCAATATAATTTTAGTCAACAAATATGCTATAGAAAGTCAAAGAATTCAATGCAATGAAATAATAATTTAAAACTTTTAAATTACCTGTATGTGGAGGAGGAGGAGGAGGAATGAAGCTAAGAACTCGTTTTTAAAGTTGTCATTGTGAATTAACAAAGTGTCTAGTGATACACATAAAAGAAATCTTTTGCACCTTTGACTTCCAAATGTCTATGGTTAATGAAACTCTATTAATGTTTCTCAAAATTAACTGCAACTTCTTCTCCGCCATAAACACTTTGGACATCATTTCGATAGAGGCACAAGAAATCTTCTCAAACTGTGGGAGATTAACTTTGAATGAAAGTAAAACCATAGTTCTCCACAACATTAAATGGTTGCTTATTCATTAGAACCCGAGGTGTAATAGCTTCTCTTTGCTTCAAATGATCGTATCTACCATCAGACAAAGGATTAATCTCAAATTTGGATTTTTCAGGCTGGAATTGCAACGTCTGTTGTTTCTTTAGATGAAGTGTCTTCTGAAGACATATGATCAGATGATTCTTCCTATGAGTTTTTATACCGCTAGCTTTTGTGGTGTATAGCCTCTTACAATGAATGCACCGATACTTTTCCACTCCAACATCTCCAGTCACTACAGCGAAATCAACATGATCTTTTGATTTCAATTTTCTCTTGTTCGTTACAACTGCTGGTTGACCTTCCACTCTTTCACCTTCTTGCTCAACATTAGTAGATCTTTCATCTCCAACATTTTCATCTTGAATTTGAACCCCATCGCCACCTTCAACTTCAACATTTTTGCCTCCATCATCATCTATATTGTCTATAGGATTTATCACCTAATATTATAAACTTTCAGATATAAGAAAAGTTGAAAATATCTAAAGATTCCAAAATAATAAATTATAGTTAATTGTGAGTTTAGTAGTACTTACCTCATGAAAATTTTCCATTAAGGTATCATTTTCTTGATCAGTTGGTTGCTCCGCGATGTTTGAGGGATCCGTATCTACAACTCATATGCAAAAAAAAAAAAAAAAAAAAAAAAATTATGTACATCACATGAAATAAAATAAAAACAATAGCATTCTTTTCCATTCGCATAAACTATGATCCAATTTCAATTACTAGATTACTAGTTCTATGACAGATTCGATAAACTATGATACAGTTTATTTTATCTCAACACTGAATTGTCCTACAACCTGTGAAATTTTCCTACAACAATTAATAATCTTACTGCTAAGGCATAAAAAGGTTCGAAGAGTTCTCATTTTCTCTTTTATGATCACAATTACAAAATAGATACAGATGCAACAGAAGTGCTAGAAATATGATGGAGTTAAGATATAATCACATGATGTGGGGTCCCAAGAATAAAACAATTTATTCATCAAGTTGTCCTGGTTATCCATTGTCAGCCATACATCATTTTGTGTAGTCTTGATATGTTTGACTTGGAGATGACATAAATCATATCTAAAAATAATTTACAAGAAGTCAAATTCTTTTTTCATCCCTAAATAAGTCCCTTATACCAACATGTTTTCCTTCATCATCATTTCATGGTTTCATCTCCATTACAGATATACACCAATGTACAGAAATACAAAAATAATACAAACATACATCTCTTTCTACTGAGTAAAAAAATCCGAAAATTTCAAAAGTAACAAAGAGATGTGTTGTCGGACTAACCACGACGGTGGAAAGCGGCGGTGGAAGGGTCTAGTTCTCCCAGACGGTGGACCCAGTTGTGTCTTGTGTGCGGCTGCTGTGGTGATTGAAAATTTGAGTTAGAAATAACAAAAACCTAATTAAATGTTCTCTCTCTCTCTCTCTCTCTCTATATATATATATATATATAATTTTATTTTTATTATAATATATAATATATATATATTAAATATTTAAATAAATTATATATTTAAAATAAATAAATGTATGATATATATATACAAATCAAACATTTAATTTTCGAATCGAGTATGGGTATATTTATATTTGAATTCGAAACTCAAACAAATCTAAAAGTTGATTCGTTTTTTAAATATTTAAATTTGAATCATCCTAAACGAATTCGAATTACAAAGCAAATCGAATCTATTTGGTTTGTTTACAACCCTAATCCCGACTCCCAAGTTAGTCTTAGCCCTTGCGCAATATCAGCCCTGTTTATGTTTTTCCCTGCATAAAATAAATTCTCATACTTTGAGCGCAAAGTTTGCAAACATAAATAATAATAATAATAATAATAATAATAATAATAATAATAATAATAATAATAATAATAATAATAATAATAATAAAAAGAGTTAGTTTTGATTAGGCTACTGCTACTTCTGCAAATCACGCTTCTTGTTACTCTAGTAAAAAAGTGCAGTTATAGATATTAATATTGCATTAGTTAAATTTAAAATCCTCTTTAACCGTGATGAAAGGCTAGCTCAACAAATTAATTAAAAAATAAACAAAAGGATATTACTTAAATGTTTTTAGTTATTAAAATTAATCACTAAAATATGCCATGAAAAATAAAGAATAAAGTAGATTTTTTTGTTTTCAACCTAATTATATTAAACTAGTAATATACCCGTGCGATGCACGGTTTGTAAATATAGTAATGAGTATATAATAAGAATTTTAAATTAAATATATATATATATTTTTTAATATAAATAATAATTGTAATAATAATAATAGTGATAATAATAATTTTAATAATAATAATAATAATAAAGAAGTATGTAAATTATTTAAATAAACAATATTATAAGAAAATGAACAAAATAATATTTAAGAAATAAAAGCAAACATTATAAACAATTTTAATACTAATAATAAGATTTAATAATATAAACAATATATTATAAGAAAAGAATTTCAATATATTTAAATATTTTGACTATTTTTTATTATAAATATACTTTTAAAAGTAAAAATAATATTAATGTAAAATGAAATTCAAACAATAAGAAATAATATATCATTATTTTCATTTTTAAAAAACATTGTACATCATGTAAGATTTTAAAGTAAACACAATATTAGAGAGTCATATGAAATAAAGAATTTAGCATTATTAAACTTAAGAAAATACTCGATGCAATAAACTTAAACTATTATATATATATATATATATATATATATATATACACACACATACACACACATTATGAGTGTATTATTTATGCATATATAGATTTAATATGCATCAATTCTAAAAATATTATTAACCATAATAATGCCAAAAAAGAAAAAAAAAAGTTTGCCTAAACAGATAAGCATATTAAAAAAACCAATATTTTTTTAGGAATAAAAAACCAATATTAATTATTACCAAATTCTATTTTTTTTCATTATTTTTTAATGTGGAAAATCTCTTTTGGGGTTTACTTTAAATTTTATTTAACCACGAGTGATTTTTCTTTTTTAACTTTTAAATAAGGCATCTCACCGTTGTGTAGTTCAGTGAACACATAAGTCGACATTAAAGGATTTTATAAATTAAAAAAAAATATTCATTCCTAATTTCTTGTTCAGGAACACCTGGATAACCAAGATAACAATAGAGATTTTATAATTGAAATAATTATGCATAACGAAAAATATATTTTAATTAAATTTTACAAACATAGTTAAATGCCAAATAAATAAATAAATAGAGAATTTAAAAATTAATTTAACTCATATACAATAAAACATTATCCAATAATCATAATATTCAACATCATTCAAACACAATTCTCAACACCTACTAAACTCAATAACTAATCATTCCGTAACTAACTCTTATACACATCACATCACCTTTTTCACCATTTATAATCAACAACACCAAACACTCATTTATTTAAGGATACGCCTAAACGGGCAGATTTGGCCCGGGCCGCAACTATTTTTCACTTTTTTTTTTTTTAATTGCAGAACATGTGTTTTCTCCAAAACCAACCTAATATTATTTTGTCTAATTACACTACTACCCTTATTCCAACCCCGACACAAAACCCACCCCACCCCAAACGCCAACCCCAACCCAACCCCCCAAACTATCACCGTTGTTCCCCTTACCCCCCTCTCTCACTCCCTCGGCCTTGCCTTCTTCCCTCTCCTGCTTCTCAATTTCTTCCCGCTCTTAACTAATGCCTTGATGTATTTTACCACCTTGTCATACTCACCGCCGGTTTATATATCTTGACAGGTGCCGTCGGCCTTTTGAAACATATCCCAATTCTGCGGTATTTAGGGTGTTGATGACTGACCTTCACCAGGTTTTAGCTAAATCACATTTTTTTTTTCTTTTTATCTTTTTAGGATCCACATCTTCTCCGCCACCACGAAACGCCAATAATAGGAACAATTGGAAAATATTTGGAATTACCTGATAGCTAAACCCGCTTTTGTAGAGAGAACCAAAATCCTCCTTACCGGATCTATTATCCGGTGGCGGCGCTTCTCCAAAAACCAGACAGGCTTCTCCAGAAAAAAGTGCGCTGGCAGTGGGTTACCAAAAAGTCTAAATATCGGAACCTGGATAATCAAGAAGCCAAAGATTTTTCTGCAAAAATTTCATTTACAGAGATAGGTGGCTGGAACGCTTAGGGAAAAAAAATTGTGAACTCATGACAGAAAAAATCTGAACAAATAAAAATTGAACTTTGAAAAAGGAAGCAATTTAGAACCAATTCCGCGAATACAAGTATAAGAGAGATTAAAAAACTTCGTCAGAAAAGTTGGTTTGCCCCCTTCAGAGAATTGAAGTAAATAAAAATTGAAGAAATTCTTTTAACTTTTATACCACACGTAATATGCTTAAAAGGAATTAAAAAAATAATAACTCAAAGATTTAAAATAAAAGATCAATCAAGTTGGAGATTCCAATTTTGTTTACCCCTTTAATTTTTAATTACAGTAAATATTAAAAAAATTGTTTAAAAAAATATTAAGCTGTATTAATACATTAGTTGCACCTTCGAATTTTCATATAAGTTTTTTTTTCTTTTTTTTGTTTGAGAAAATAAATATTAAGTTGTATTAATACAATAGTTGCACCTCCGAATTTTCGTATTCAGATCACTAATCAAGGGTTAATTTCCACCAACCCCACCACGATCAAGAATTATCCTAAAATAAAAGGGACATCAAAATTTGAACCTAATAATTATATAAAATGTGAAATGCAAATTTGAATAAAAGTTATGTATTTGCCCTCTCGTCTTCTTGATTAGACATGTAACAATTTTGATTCAAATCTGATTAAAATGATTTGGATTCAAAAAGTTTAAATTCAAATTTAAATTAATTTTTAAATTCGTATAATATTCGAATTCAAATACAAATATAATTGTACTTGATTCGAATATTTCGGACATTTGATTTGTTTATAAATCATATATTTTAAAAAATTAAACAATATACATAACTATATTTTTAAAATAATTTTATATAGATAATAACTTTTTACAAGTTATATTTGACTATATTAAAAATAAAAAAATATATAAAAAAATGAAAAACAACTTTTAATATTTTGAATGAATATGTTCACATATCTTTCACAAATCGAATTCGGATCACCTTTTAAAATTTGATTAATATTTGATTCGAGTTAGTATTTTCAGATTCAAATTGGATTTCTTAGTACTAGATCCGATTCGATTCATTTATATAAACATTATCAGCCATAGTCATTTGTTGGAGCAGAGAAATAATTTGGTGTTCATTCATACCGTCAAGGTTCCAATTATACACAGAAGAAGCATTAAACGAGTTTGTGTTTGTGGTTCAGCAGGAACAATATCAGGAGGAATAGTTTGTATAGGTCTAGGATTCCAATAAATCCTATTGATGTTTGATATATGAGAAGGTTCCTGATAATGATCGGAATCAGAACATTGATCGATGGTATTAAAATGTAGGTTTGAGGTTGTACCCGGAGAATTAGGAACAACTCGATTTTCTCCGGAGGAACTAGTTGTCATTCTACAACTGATTTTGAAGTTCTTTGATAAAATCACTTTTAGTATTTTGGATATTTGTAACAGAAGAAGTAGAGACTTGGTATGGTTTGAAAATAGGGTTTTTCAAAATCTTCGAATGTTTAGAAGATTCTGAAGTATCGATAGAAACAAGGGATTGTTTTTGGATATGGTTTTCAAGTCTATCAAATTGTTTGCCAATGGTATTGATATTAGTATTAGTATAATTATTTTGGAGAATAATATTTTTTATATTTGTTTTTTCATCTTCTCCTGGAGTTTTAAGGGGAGTAGCTTCAATAGATTGATTCTGTATGTGAAGCTTAATTCCTTGAAAAGGAGGATGAGTAGATTGAATTTTTTTAGAATCTACGTGAGTTTTGACTCAAACTTAGTTTTTACAACTAAAATTAAACAACCGCAAGTATACGGCGTCAATAGTAGTACCAAGTGAGCACAATGTTGATCCCACGAGGAATCGGCTTGATATCGGAAAAATGAAGTAACATAAACATTTAAATGGCTAACTAGACGATCGAGTGGTTGGTTTTGATATTTTAAGAACTAATTTAAATTAAACAAGCAATTAAAACTAATATGATAAACTAGAGAACAAATTATAGGGGTTAAACAATTAATAAGGGTGATCTAGGCTTAGATTTCAATTACGGGCATCTAATCACTATTAATCCGATTTAATCCAACTCTTAACCGAATGCTATGTATCAAGGAACGATCACAAATGTATGTAAAACCCCCTCTCGGAGCGAATTTACGTGTTGATTGTATATAATTAATCACCGTCTCTGGTCGATTAATCAAATACAACTCCTAATCGATTTTAAGACCTAAGTTTCCACAGTTAGCTCAATCCTCTCGGTTTTATTGCTTAATCGTGTCGATTAATGTGATCTCGAATCAAATCTTCCCTCTCGGTTTCAATTTAATCCTCAATAATGTTAAATAAGTGATCAAATCATTCAACAAACATTTTTAAACAATTAATCAATCAATAGCATAACACGGAGTTGAATTAATCGGCTAATAATAACTAAACACCCATAATTTACTCTCTAAACCTAGATTAAGGAAATTAGCCAACCATGATCATAATAAGAAATAAACACAAATATATAGACATAATCATGTTCATACAAATATTAAATGAAAATGGAAGGATAAAATCTATTGAGAAGACAATTCTTGATCCCCAAGTAAATCTCCCACAAATGCTCTCCTTGGCTTTCTCTCTATAAAATTGACTAAATGAAAAAGTGATAGATAGAAAAAACTGAAAATTAGGGTCCTATACACCCCATTTGGGGCTTTTATAAAGTATTGGGCTCAAAACTTACATAAATGGGCTAAAATCTATCAAATTTCGGAGTTCGTGCACGGTCGTGCCCGTGCAAAGCTGCATGGACCGTGCACAACCCCTGAAAACGCCTATTCTCTGGAAGACCATGCACGGTCCGTGCATGGTCGCACGGTCATGACCGTGCGCCTCTCTGTGGGCGGCTCTTTGGCTTTTGAGCGCACGGGCCGTGCACGATTGTGAAGGTTTGCACGGTTGTGACCGTGCACGGCACAGTTTTGGCCCGTTTCTTCATTCTTCGAGTTTTTTCTCGATTTCTTCGACTCTCTTCTACTCATCGCCTCTTTGTACACCTTTTTTACCTGTAAAATGCTTGAAAACGAGG
>OY282505.1:5851890-5856890 GCA_958295605.1 Ajuga chamaepitys | reverse complement strand
ATCCTTTCTGAAGTTTCTATGAAAAGATTCCTCTACCAGCGCAGTGAACTCCATTTGTTAGAACAGCTTCCATTGAGTCTCTGCACCTATCCCTTTTTTCGTTTTTTGAACCTTTGTTTTGAGAAAACATGATTTGGCTCAGGATTGCCCATTTTTATTAGTTCCTGGGTTTCTCTGAATTTGAAAGTTATCACTTAGCAGGTTTCCATACCAAGGCTCAATCCAATTAAGTCCGTAGCGTCTACCGATTTCGCCATATCCCCCTTCTTTTTTTTTTTTTTTTTTGAGATTAGGATATCATTCATTTTTTCTTTCATTTATACTGGATATACTGGAACCCTTGAATTTATTAGATAGGCATTATTATCTCGAAAAAAGTATTTTTTTCTTTCCTATAGGAAACCTATACTGGATTTTATCATTTCTGTATCGGCAATTCAATAGAGATTGATATATACCCCGTATATATCTTTCTCTTCTGCCACCCTTCCCATGCAATTTTGGATACTTGAAGGGTCGATTCTTTTTTCTTAACTTTCCCTTTTACGAATGAAAGCCGGGGAATATCTGATTAGTTATAACCAATCAATCGAATTGGAAAGATATTTTGAATTCAAAATAGAAAATATAATATATAGGATAGAAAATATAGAAGTGTAGCAAAAAAAAATTTCAAATGTCATGTGAATTCAAAATCAAAAATAAAATTTGACTAGACTATCTAAAAATATATAAGATTTACTGTCGAATAGAATAATATTCTAATTTCGAATTGTGATAAAGAAATCACAATTCTATATCGCTATATAAATCGTTATGTTCTATAATATCCAATATTTATTGGGAATTATAGATTCTATTCTTTTCTATATTTCTATAGACACTCTATTATAGAGTATTGAATTCCTATGCATAGAAAATTTCTATTCTGTGAGCCCGCTTAGCTCAGAGGTTAGAGCATCGCATTTGTAATGCGATGGTCATCGGTTCGATTCCGATAGCCGGCTTTTTCCTATTTTTCATTTTTTTATTCAATAAAAATGGATAATCTTACTTTGAAATCTTTGAAATCAAAGAATATTGAAAAAGTGTCTTCCCCTCTTTCCAAAATCCATGAATTTATTAAGTTATAGGGAACTCCCAACTATGTCAGGAAACGGATCTTATATATAATAATAGAAAGTTTGAATTATCTCATTCTTCTTTATAGTAATAGTACAAGTACACTACTTCAGCCAACTTTGCCGCATTGAGTTCAGTTTTAGTTTCGGTTTATTCTGTAAAAGCCAATTTTCAAAAAAAAAAAGAATGAAATGAATTCTAAATAAGAATAATAAGAATAAGGAGTCTTTATGTCGCGTTACCGAGGACCTCGTTTCAAAAAAATACGCCGCCTGGGGACTTTACCAGGGCTAACTAATAAAAGGCCTAAAGCCGGAAGTGATCTTAGAAACCAACCGCGTTCCGGGAAAAAATCTCAATATCGTATTCGCCTAGAAGAAAAACAAAAATTGCATTTTCATTATATTTTTTTGGAAAAAAAAAAGAGAATAGATCTTCCATTTTTCTACCACATATCCTAGATTCCTCCTGAATAGCCTGGATTCTCCCGTCGAGAGCCATTTGGAGGGTCTTTCCTAAACTCCTACGACTGAAGATGATAAAGCCTATGAAACAGCAAGCTACTATAATCTCCTCATTATAGATTGAGACCTTCTTCGAACTTAAAGCACAAATGCATAGAATATAAAATCAAACTTCCATCGAAGAGAAGCAAATGAAAGGCTTTCACCGATCAGGTCGAATAAGCCCTTTTGGAATAAATATTCAGCTGCTTGGGTTCTCGCCAGTTCAAATTCTTTTTTTTTTTATATCTGATATGCGTTGTATACTTTTCTATTCGTAAGAATCCCCCTTTTAATTGAATTTTTAATTCAATTCTATGTTAATGTAAATGAACCATAACTATGTAGTCCTATTCCTAATAGATTGACTCCAAAATAGCATATCCAAATTATAAGAAATCCAATAGACGCCACAATTGCTGAATTTGAATACTTGAATTTTATATTTGTTCGGGTATGTAAATAAATTGCAAATATGACCCAAGTAATAAAAGCCCAAGTTTCTTTTGGGTCCCAACTCCAATAGGATCCCCACGCCTCGTTAGCCCATACTGCTCCAGAAAGAATTCCTATGGTTAAAAAGATAAATCCTAGACTAATAACCCGATAACTCCAATAATCTAACTGTTGAATCAAATGCAACCTGTAATAATTCCTTGTAGGAAAAAAAGAAGTTTTTTGTAAAACAGTTCTTTGTTCATTCATATATTCGATTTCACCCAGCAAAAATGACTCATTAAAATTTAATAAATGATTACTCATAGAAAAAAAACTTTTCTTTTTTCTAATTGCAATGACTAGAAGTGATACTGATAATAATGATCCACATAAAAGGGCCGCATAGCCTAATATCATCATACTTACGTGCATTATTAGCCATTCAGATTGAAGGGCGGGTACTAATATTGCGGATTCGTGGATTTCAGTTAAAAGTCCTGAAGTAGCAAAGCCTTGGGAAAAAATAGCACTTGGGCCAATTATTGCGGTTAGAAGTTTTTGATTTTTTTTGAAATACGGAACTATATAAATAAAGGAAAAACTCCATGAAAGAAAAATTAATGATTCATATAAATTGCTTAGTGGAAAATGTCCCGAATAAATCCAACGAGAAATTAATAATCCTGTTATACAGAAAAAAGTCATTATCATACCCTTTTTGGACGAATCATATAGTTTTACGATTTCATCGATTAAAAAGGTTATCAAATGAATTGTAATTATAATTGAAACGGTCGAAAAAGAAATATGAGTTAATATATGTTCTAAAGTTGAAAATATCATAAAAGGGGAGTTCTTTAATTATAAAATCAAAATCGGAATTTGAATTCATTATAGGATCAATTTTATTTTTTTATATTTTTTTAGGAGATAATATGCCGCCACTCGGACTCGAACCGAGATGCTCTAGCACTGCTTCCTAAGAGCAGCGTGTCTACCAATTTCACCATAGCGGCCTGTCTTGAACTCATAATAGCCTATGAATAAGTAATCGTCTAGATTTAAGAATTCAATTGGGTGCAATATTTTTTAGGAAAGATTGAATTTGATAAATAAAATTTGGTTCAAATAGATATTTGAAGGTTCATTATCTTCGTTTAGGGTCTTTGTTTTATTGTATATTTTATACTCTTCTCAACTTGAGCTCCCGGAAAACTAGATAGAACCCCCCAAAAAAGTCTTTTTTTTGAATTCGTTAAGGTAATTTTTTTTGAATTCGTTAAGGTAAATATTCTCCATATTCTGATCTAAGAGGGGAATGAATTCCATTCCCTGTTGAGTTAATCAATAAGAAATGGAATTCCGGAATTTGATTTTCAAAATGAATCGGTTTTTGAGTCAGGCCAATTTAGATTATTCCAACGTGTTAGGTTTTATTACTTAGTTTATTTGTTTGTCGTACAAAAAAACTTTTTGAATTCCCGGTAGAAAGAGATTTCCCCAAGGAAAAGGCCTTTAATGCTGCCAAATGTGCCTTCCTTTTCCAAAAATTTTTACGAATACGCTTTTTTGATGTAGAAGTACGTTTTTTTGGAACTGCCATTTAAATAAAAATTAATAGATTTTTCATTGGTATAGCTGGATGTGAAAGACATCTATTGTTCATATTGTTCGAAAAAATATCCGTTTTTCTAATTTTCTATGTATTTCCTTTCTAGATAATATTTTTTTCTAAAAATATAATAAATTTATAAAAATCTAAAAGAATAGAATAAGAAATAAGATAGGTGAATGATATGGGAATATCACATAAAATATTATTAAAAATAAAAAAAGAAGAATCTTTTTAGAAACTTGTCAAACTCGGGAGAAATATGCCAAATTTGACTTTAATTTTCAAATTTTAAGGAGACTAGTAATTAATCTCTTTGTTTCAGATGATTTGACCAATTGTAACTTCTTGATTTGAATAGTTGAAATATTTAGCAAAAATTCAGAAAGAATAAAAAGAATAAGTAATAAAAATAACTTTAAATTCTATTTAAGTTAGGTTCAATTAGTGCATATCTTCATTTTTTTATTGACTCCTTTCAAAAGAGGTAAGGTCCGGTGAATCGGAAACAATTAATATTAATTAAGAATTAAAAAACTTTTTTATGGAACAGACATATCAATATGCGTGGATTTTGCCTTTCGTTCCACTTCCAGTTCCTATGTTAATAGGAGTTGGACTTCTTCTTTTTCCGACAGCAACAAAAAATCTTCATCGTATATGGGCCTTTCCAAGTATTTTATTGTTAAGTATAGTCATGATTTTTTCAACCAATCTGTCTATTCAGCAAATAAATAGCAGCTCTAGCTATCAATATGTATGGTCTTGGACCCTCAATAATGATTTTTCTTTAGAATTTGGCTACTTGATTGATCCACTTACTTCTATTATGTCGATGTTAATCACTACTGTTGGAATTATGGTTCTTATTTATAGTGATAATTATATGGCTCACGATCAAGGATACTTGAGATTTTTTGCTTATATGAGTTTTTTCAGTACTTCCATGTTGGGATTAGTTACTAGTTCAAATTTGATACAAATTTATATTTTTTGGGAATTGGTTGGGGTGTGTTCCTATCTATTAATAGGGTTTTGGTTCACACGACCTCCTGCGGCAAGTGCTTGTCAAAAGGCGTTTGTGACCAATCGTGTAGGGGATTTTGGTTTATTATTAGGAATTTTAGGTTTTTATTGGATAACCGGTAGCTTCGAATTTCGGGATTTATTCGAAATACTCAATAACTTGATTTATAATAATGAAGTCAATTTTCCATTTGTTACTTTGTGTGCTGCTCTATTATTTGCCGGTGCAGTTGCGAAATCTGCACAATTTCCTCTTCATGTGTGGTTGCCCGATGCTATGGAGGGACCCACTCCTATTT
>OY282505.1:5819390-5821890 GCA_958295605.1 Ajuga chamaepitys | reverse complement strand
CATCTTTTACCCAACAGCGAAGAGTTTGAACCAAGATTTCCACATGGACAGAGTGAGGTATTAGTATATCTAACACAAAATTTAAATGTGAAAAATTATCCTCTAAAAAGGGAAATATTGAATGAATTGATCGTAAATTCTGAGATTTTATTAGCTTGTTCTTTTTCCCCTCTAGACAAGATAGTAATTGTAGAGAAAATGGAATTTCAACAATAAAAGCAAACCCCTCTGATATGATTTGAGAATACAAATTCTTGTTGCGCGCCCAAAATGGATTTTGGTTAGAATCATTAGGAGAAATACTAAAATGATTCTGTTTATACATTCGAGTAATTAATCGTTTCACAATCAGTAAACTTGATTTTCTGTCATAACCCAGATTTTCCGACAAAATCGATCTACGCAAAGCATGATTATGGGAAAATACATAAATATACTCCTGAAAGATAAGTGGATATAGGAAGTCGTGTTGTTGAGATCTCTCTAGCTGTAAATATCTTTGGATTTCCTCCATTTGAAATTCGATTTGAATCAAAGGTAGAATATTTTTGGGATTATCAAATGATACATAGTGCGATACAGTAAAAACAAGGTATTGTAATAAGAATAGATACCTCGGGGACAGGTAAACTTATCAACAGATTCTCTACCCTCTCTCTTTTCCATTCATTTAATTAGTCTATGTTATAGGATAAGAAGATGGTTAGAAATCTTTTATTTTTTAAACCTAATCGCTCTTTTGATTTTGGAAAAAACTTTCTTTATCAATATACTGCTTCTTTTACACATACATCTTCATTCCATAATAGAGAATGTTAATAGTTAGGATTCATTAAAAAAAAATAGAATCCACTCGTAGAGGGAGAAGTGCTTCCCGTACCAGGCACTAATTTATTTTTAACGTCTAATTAGATCGGGAAATTATTCAAATTAAGAACAGAAGCCGGTTGCTTTTTCTTTCTGATAATTAATTGAAGTCGTGAGGCCCCTATCCATTTATTCATTCGACCCAACTTTCTTTTGTTCCGTTCCAAGAATTCGAACAAGGTTTTGTACCAATCCGATAAGAATGAAATATCCTCAGAACTCTCCATTGATGCGACATGCTATTTTTTCCATCTATTCCCTTTCAGGATCAGTCGCGGTCTTCCAAAGTTTACCAGTGGTATGGACGAATTCGTCACTTCATCCAAATGTGTAAAAGATTCTAGCCGCACTTAAAAGCCGAGTACTCTACCGTTGAGTTAGCAACCCGAATTATAGATTAAACAAAACTTCAAGAGTCAAGGGTGGGTGTATAGATACAATAAAAATAAATTTAATTGAATTTAAACAAAGAGAAAAGAGATTATACGAGCTAATCAAACCATTGAGTTAACAAATCAAAAATCTAGAAAGATTTTCTAATGGATTCGTAATGAATTCACAACATAAAAATGAATTGATTAGATGAAAATACAAAAAATTATCAGATAAAAGAAAGATACAGAATTATCAAAATAGATAGAGCATCTCTTATCTTATCTAGCTTTTTTGATTGAAGATTGAAAAAATCTCTTGTATCAAAGAAAGTATCATTTGAATAAGATAAAGTAAAAAACGCGGGAACATCCACTTTTAATTTTAAAGAGAAGGTTCGAAAACATATTTATTCTGACTCAGACGGAGAAATGTAACCTTTCGCTCAATACTAGAATCAAAAATTGATTTTTTAGGGTTGAGGGTAAAAGGTTTTTGGAGATTGTTTTCCGATACGACCCGTTCAGGAAAGGATCATACCTTTTTGATAAGTATTCTTTTGTAGAATCCTCATTACACAACCGAGTCCGAGTCCTTGTTTCGAGTCTATTCAAAGATTGCATGTAACGTAGGCTTAGCGGTTCTAGAACCATCAATGATTGGTGAACCGGCAGACCCATTCGCAACCCCTTTGGAAATATTACCTGAATGGTATTTCTTTCCCGTATTTCAAATACTTCGTACAGTGCCCAATAAACTATTGGGCGTTCTTTTAATGGTTTCAGTACCTGCGGGATTATTAACAGTCCCCTTTTTAGAGAATGTTAATAAATTCCAAAATCCATTTCGCCGTCCAGTAGCGACAACCGTCTTTTTGATTGGTACCGCAGTTGCTCTTTGGTTGGGTATTGGTGCAACATTACCTATTGATAAATCCTTAACTTTAGGTCTTTTTTAATTTGACATGAAATTGTGAAATAACACGACGTGTGTATCTAGGGCCTAGTTGCTTCAAAGCGAATTCTCCCTAGATACATCTATTCAATAAAATTATCAATTTCTTTCGAATATATGAATTGTGCTACAGATTCAAACCTTATATCTTAATTAAATATTAAATTATCTGAATTAAATCCAATAGATTTAAAAGTTCTTTTTTGGTAAACCAATTGCGAAATGTTTTTCTAGAATGCCCAATATCTGTTTTACATCTTGTAAGCAAAAATCTTCAATTTTCATAAGATCTTCTTGACTGTTATTC
>OY282505.1:5806890-5814390 GCA_958295605.1 Ajuga chamaepitys | reverse complement strand
TCTTCATTTCTTTGTGTTTTGTTCTTGTCTTCTAATTTTTTATTTAATAAAGTAAAGGATGAAGAAAGATAAAAACCTATATATCTATTTTTTCTATATTATATATTTGAATTTAATTGGATTATATACGTAAGACAAAATTCGTTTTATTTGCCCAATTTCAGGAAAAGAAGAACTCGCTTTTTTATCTTTTTATCTTGTTGATAATAAAAAAAGAGTTATCCGCAACTTTTGATTCTTTCTACAATTAGATCTTAGGTCACCAAAGAAAACTCCATTCTTAGTTACTTTGATTCTGATAAGCTAACTACTTGTTTGGTTTGCTCCAAATAAAATAATTAAACTTAGTGCGCTTTACTTGATTGAATTGGAATTCAAAGGAAAAAAGGCGTGGAGTTTAAATAACTCGCCCAGAACGCTTTTTAAAAGATTACGTGGGACGATCAGGTCGAATAAGCCCTTTTGGAATAAATATTCAGCTGCTTGTGAACCTTCGGGTACTGTTTTATTCAATGTTTGTTCAATTACTCTTTTACCCGCAAATGCAATGTAGGAATTTGGTTCGGCAATAATAATATCTCCCAACATACCAAAACTAGCTGTTACCCCACCAGTAGTGGGAGATGTAAGGATTGATACATACAATAACTTTTTATTTAATTGATAATCATATAAGGCAGACGATATTTTAGCCATTTGCATCAAGCTCAAACTTCCCTCTTGCATGCGTGCCCCCCCTGAAGCGCACACTATAATAAGAGGTAGAAATTGATTGGTAGCGTACTCAACCAAACGGGTGATTTTCTCCCCGACTACGGATCCCATACTACCCCCCATAAACTGAAAATCCATAACCCCAATTGCTACGGGAATACCGTTTAGTTGACCTACGCCTGTTTGAACAGCCTCAGTTAATCCTGTCTTTCTTTGATAAGAATCAATACGATCTTTATAAGGTTCCTCCTCCGAATGAAATCCAATGGGATCCAGAGAGACCATGTCTTCATGCATAGGATCCCAAGTACCGGGATCGATCAAAACCTCGATTCGTTCTGAACTACTCATTTTCAAATGATATCCACATTCTTCACAAATATTCATTTTTGATTTGAAAAGTTTCTTATAATTTAATTCATAACAATTTTCGCATTGAACCCACAAATGCCTATATTTTTGAGTTGCATCCAGATCACTAAACCTTTCTCTTAGAGTTAAATCACTACTCTTCGCGCGGGTTCGTATACTCGACCTGCCACTTTCACGACTAGTTTTACGCTTATAAAAAATGCACCTGGAAATGTAACTGTCACTACTATCACTTACAACGGACCTATCAACACAGATTTGAGACTGAAGATAACTATCAATGCAACCAGTAATGTGATTATTCCAACTAGGTTGAGTATCGTAGATGTAACGATTGGATAAGGAATCTTCATTCGTAGATACATTATTGATATAACTAGAATTGCGATAACTAGAAAAAGAACTTTCTAGTTCACTCAGAAAAGAATGATCGTTGCCAATTTCAAAAATCTTATTTTCAATATCAAAATAGATAGAAAAACTGTTTCCATTACTATCCCTAACTAAAAAAGTATCATCAGAGATGAAATTCCGAATGTCTTTGACGCCAAATAAATAATCGACATTACTGTAACTAGAATTGTCACGACCCCCCCAACTATGAATGTTTTTAGTCCTACTCTATCTTCACTTTCACTAGTATTTTCAATAGGACAAAGATTGTCCGTTAATTTCTTTATCCCATACCCGCGTTCTAACTCCTTCTTAAAGACCATCGAATACCATCTTTCCATAGAGTCTTCTTGCCCCCTATTTGTATAATTTGTATAAAAATACAATAGATGAATAGTCATTCGATCCACAATCACAATTATTTATTTTTATTTGAATATCTTATTTCCTATCAAACTAAACATAGCAATTCAATCACTACTAATAGGAAGTGTGAAAGAGGATTTTCTTTTGTGTGAATCCAGGGGTAAGACTTCACTATAATATGAATAGGATGGAATCCTTTTTTATTCTAAATTTATTCTAAATAAAATAATGATAAGGGGCGGCTTTTCCTCTGTCTTGTCTTCGCATCGAACAAAAAAAAGAAATAAAATATTTGTTCTCTCCTAGAAAGGATTTTTTCGTAAAATCTCGTCTAATAACTAACTAATAACAAGAAATAAATTAAGGTTCTATTCCAACACAGAACGAAAAAGACAATATACAGGATGGGCCGAAAGATTTGTGATACTTCGCTTGATTCAGTGAAACTGCGGGATATATAAAGAATATACCAATCCTAAGGATCCATAGGTTTAATTGTGGATCCAAGACAACAATAGAAAAATTTGAGTCTTAGATTTCTATTTCAAATCTTCTAGATCTCCAGAAATATATGTATTTATTCAAAATACATGCAATAGAATCTTTGTATTCGGCTCAATCCTTTTAGTAAAAGATTGGGCCGAGTTTAATTGCAATTCAATTAAGAGAACGGAGAGTAATTACTTTTCATTTTCCTTATCTTTATTTATCTTCCTTATCCGGATCCAAAGTATCCACTGGTTGAAACTCAAATTTGATTTCTTTCCATACCTCACAAGCGGCAGCTAGTTCAGGACTCCATTTGCTAGCCTCACGAATAATTGCATTACCTTCAGCAGCAAGATCGCGTCCTTCATTACGAGCTTGTACACATGCTTCTAGAGCTACTCGGTTAGCTACGGCACCTGGCGCATTACCCCAAGGGTGTCCTAAAGTTCCTCCACCGAACTGTAGTACGGAATCATCCCCAAAGATCTCGGTCAGAGCAGGCATATGCCAAACGTGAATACCCCCCGAAGCCACGGGAATAACACCTGGTAGGGAGACCCAATCTTGAGTGAAATAAATACCGCGACTTCGATCTTTTTCAACAAAATCATCACGCAGTAAATCAACAAAGCCTAAAGTAATTTCTCTTTCTCCTTCAAGTTTACCTACTACGGTACCAGCGTGAATATGATCTCCACCAGACAGACGTAACGCTTTAGCTAGTACACGGAAGTGCATACCATGATTCTTCTGTCTATCAATAACTGCATGCATTGCACGGTGAATGTGAAGAAGTAAGCCATTATCTCGGCAATAATGAGCCAAGCTGGTATTTGCAGTGAATCCTCCTGTTAAGTAGTCATGCATTACGATAGGAACTCCCAATTCTCTAGCAAATACAGCTCTTTTGATCATTTCTTCGCATGTACCTGCAGTAGCATTCAAGTAATGCCCTTTGATTTCACCTGTTTCAGCCTGTGCTTTATAAATTGCTTCGGCACAAAATAAGAAACGATCCCTCCAACGCATAAATGGCTGGGAATTCACGTTCTCATCATCTTTGGTAAAATCAAGTCCACCTCGAAGACATTCATAAACTGCTCTACCATAGTTTTTAGCGGATAACCCCAATTTCGGTTTAATAGTACATCCCAACAGAGGACGGCCGTACTTGTTCAATTTATCTCTCTCAACTTGGATCCCATGAGGCGGGCCTTGGAAAGTTTTAATATAAGCAGGAGGGATTCGCAGATCTTCCAGACGTAGAGCACGTAGGGCTTTGAATCCAAATACATTTCCTACAATGGAAGTAAACATGTTAGTAACAGAACCTTCTTCAAAAAGGTCTAAAGGGTAAGCTACATAACAGATATATTGATCTTTTTCTCCAAGAACGGGCTCGATGTGGTAGCATCGCCATTTGTAACGATCAAGGCTGGTAAGTCCATCGGTCCACACAGTTGTCCATGTACCAGTAGAAGATTCGGCAGCTACCGCGGCCCCTGCTTCTTCAGGCGGAACTCCGGGTTGAGGGGTTACTCGGAATGCTGCCAAGATATCAGTATCTTTGGTTTCGTATTCAAGAGTATAATAAGTCAATTTGTACTCTTTAACACCCGCTTTGAATCCAACACTTGCTTTAGTCTCTGTTTGTGGTGACATAAATCCCTCCCTACAACTCATGAATTAAGAATTCTGACAACAACAAGGTCTACTCGACACGAATGAATTAGGCGTTAATGAAACTTTTCACAGGAATCTTTCACAAACTTCCCAACTAATACTAATATTATCAACTAATCAGAATGTTTGATTATTAGACCATGGTATTTGATTTACCAAACACATCATTATTGTATACTCTTTCATATATATAGCGCAACCCCATTTTTCTTTTTGACCTCTTTTGGAATCGAAATACCTAACCTAACTAATAAGAAATTCCCACTTGACAGCTTGACAGTGGTATATGTTGTATATGTAAATCCTAGATGTGAAAATAGGCGCAATTGATCTATGAAATGATGATGAAAGGGTATAAAAAAAACGAAAAGAATAGGCTATAGTCCTAAATCAATATGCTGAAATAAAAAATAAGAAGAGCCAATAAGATAGAAATAATGAATGGTAATGTAAATAGAGTTCGGGTTCGAATTCCATAGAATATTTTATATAATATAGCTGGGATTGTCTATAATGATAGACAAATGAAAAACTTTCTCAAGATCCTTATTCCTTATTCATCCACTTGAGCTTTCAAATTTCACTCATTGAATAAAGTAAACAATTGAATTGGATTCGATTGGATGGCACCAACGAAATCGAGTGCTAACTTCCATTTGTTATTGAATTAACTGATCGACGTGCTATCTAACATTGATTTTTTTTTTTGAATTCGATAATTTTCACAAAAAAAATTTCGACATATTTTTTTATTTATTATTATTATGAGAATTAATCCTACTACTTCTGGTTCTGGGGTTTCCACGGTTGAAAAAAAAAACCTGGGGCGTATCATCCAAATCATCGGCCCGGTATTAGATGTAGCCTTTCCACCCGGAAAGATGCCTAATATTTATAACGCTCTGGTAGTTAAAGGCCGAGATACTGTTGGTCAACCAATTAATGTGACTTGTGAGGTACAGCAATTATTAGGAAATAATCGAGTTAGGGCTGTAGCTATGAGTGCTACAGATGGTCTAACGAGAGGAATGTAAGTGATCGATACGGGAGCTCCTCTAAGTGTTCCGGTCGGTGGGGCGACTCTGGGACGAATTTTCAACGTGCTTGGAGAGCCCGTTGATAATTTAGGTCCTGTAGATACTCGTACAACATTTCCTATTCATCGATCTGCGCCTGCCTTTATACAGTTAGATACAAAATTATCTATTTTTGAAACAGGAATTAAAGTAGTAGATCTTTTAGCACCTTACCGCCGTGGGGGAAAAATCGGACTATTTGGGGGAGCTGGGGTTGGTAAAACGGTACTCATTATGGAATTGATTAACAATATTGCCAAAGCCCACGGGGGCGTATCCGTATTTGGCGGAGTGGGTGAACGTACTCGTGAAGGAAATGATCTTTACATGGAAATGAAAGAATCCGGAGTAATTAATGAAGAAAATATTGCAGAATCAAAAGTGGCTCTAGTTTATGGCCAGATGAATGAACCGCCGGGAGCTCGTATGAGAGTTGGTTTGACTGCCCTAACGATGGTAGAATATTTCCGAGATGTTAATGAACAAGACGTACTTTTATTTATCGACAATATCTTCCGTTTCGTCCAAGCAGGATCCGAAGTATCGGCCTTGTTGGGGCGAATGCCTTCCGCTGTCGGTTATCAACCCACCCTGAGTACCGAAATGGGCTCTTTACAAGAAAGAATTACTTCTACCAAAGAAGGGTCCATAACTTCTATTCAAGCGGTTTATGTGCCTGCGGACGATTTGACCGATCCTGCCCCCGCTACGACATTTGCACATTTAGATGCTACTACCGTACTATCAAGAGGATTAGCTGCCAAAGGGATCTATCCAGCAGTAGATCCTTTAGATTCAACTTCAACCATGCTTCAACCTCGAATCGTTGGTGAGGAACATTATGAAACTGCGCAAAGAGTTAAGCAAACTTTACAACGTTATAAAGAGCTTCAGGACATTATAGCTATCCTTGGGTTGGACGAATTATCCGAAGAGGATCGTTTAACTGTATCAAGAGCGAGAAAAATTGAACGTTTCTTATCACAACCCTTTTTTGTAGCCGAAGTATTTACCGGTTCTCCAGGGAAATATGTTGGTTTAGCAGAAACCATTAGAGGGTTTCAATTGATCCTTTCCGGAGAATTAGATGGTCTTCCTGAGCAGGCCTTTTATTTAGTAGGTAATATCGATGAAGCTACCGCGAAGGCTATGAACTTAGAAATGGAGAGCAATTTGAAGAAATGACTTTAAATCTTTGTGTACTGACCCCTAATCGAATTGTTTGGGATTCAGAAGTGAAAGAAATCGTTTTATCTACAAATAGTGGTCAAATTGGCGTATTACCAAATCATGCTCCTATTGCTACAGCTGTAGATATAGGGATTTTGAGAATACGCCTTAAGAACCAATGGTTAACGATGGCCCTGATGGGTGGTTTTGCTAGAATAGGCAATAACGAGATCACTGTTTTAGTAAATGATGCGGAAAAGGGTAGTGATATTGATCCACAAGAAGCTCAGCAAACTCTTAAAATAGCAGAAGCTAATTTAAGAAAAGCTGAAGGAAAGAGATAAATAATTGAGGCAAATCTAGCTCTCCGACGAGCTAGGACAAGAGTAGAGGCTGTCAATGCGATTTCATAACTAGTTGGCGCGTTCAAATAATCAAAAGAAGTTCTGTTTCTAAACCCTATTTTGATAGGATTCACTCGACAGAATCCAATCAAGCAGAAGCCAATTTTGATATTTGATACAACGCAAAGCGAGAAAGAGAAGCCCTTTACAATTTACAATAGGAGATAAGGGAGAAAAGGTAGGATCTCGGGTTGCACCTTTTTGAACTTCCAATCCGTACTTGAGTCAACCAATTGTGAACGTGGTATACCAGATCGTTTAGGAAGATAAAGAAGGTAGTGAACAAATCAGTCCTGATTCCCCCTTCCGCGTTGTAGAGGTAAAGACTTTGTTGGGGTATTAGCCCTTTGGAAAGCCGTTTTCCGGTTAGCGTTTAGTGGATAAAGAGTTTCCGATACAGCTTTTCTGCGTTGTAGAGGCATGCGCACCCATTTGATCTTGATCCTTGTGGATCGAAAGTGAAACTAGACTGGATCTGCGCGGCCTTCCTAATAATATCCATAAATGACTTGTTTTTGGTAATAGATGAACATTGCCGTATGTAAATTCGGGTGCATGATACACATCGGTGCTCCAGTGCATTTCTCCGTCTGAGTCAGAATAAATATGTTTTCGAACCTTCTCTTTAAAATTAAAAGTGGATGTTCCCGCGCGAATCTCAGCAATCACCTGTTCTGATTCTACATATTGATCATTTTGAACTAAAAGAAAACTTTGGGGTGGAATATTTACATTATGTCGAATATCTTCACTCTCAATAGTTACGTACAAGTTTATAGAACAGAGAAAGGTGGGATGTCCATGGCGTGTACGTGTCGGATGAACCAAATCCT
>OY282505.1:5796890-5799390 GCA_958295605.1 Ajuga chamaepitys | reverse complement strand
AAATAAAGAGAATTTTCTACTTAAATTGGAAGTTGCAACAGATCAAAATGGAAAGGAATTGATAAAACAATCCTAGAAACAGAATTCTGCCGTTTAGGCTTAACTTATTAAGGTCATAGGGTTTTGTATAGAATAGCAAAATCAAAAGAAAATCATTAAAATTATACCATTATTATGATATTACATTACATATTCGATTCGAATTTGAGAAAAATAAAAAGATTCGGTATTTGGGAGACAAAGACAAAAAAAGAAGATAGAATTTGTTTTTAGCACCTAACTGGCTTAGGGATTTCGTTGTTCAAAAAACGATTCACAGAGAAGAGATATATTTGTACTTTACTGATTTTTTAGTAGAATAAGATTGGAAGTGTATTGTATAAGAGGGATTGCACATTAAACACGTATGCAGATAGCTATCCTATCCGACTTCTCTTTTATTGCCGGCTCTATGCGGGATAGCCCCGGTTGCGCTCTATCAAAACAAAAGAGACAATGCATCACGTAGGATAATTCCCTATCGACAACATATCTAAATAATAGATATCTGTGTAACAATTTATGTTCTGGGGTTTACATATACTCATATGTTTTGTTATAATTGAAATTGAGAAAGATTTATTGATTGAAAAAATCAATACTGATTAGTTCTGTTTCAATTTGGATTTTCTAATATCATTAGGAAAACACAATTTGAAATTAAAATCCCAGAATCGTTCATGAATTCGAAGTAAGGAGTCAATAGTTAATGGTTTAAATTTCTCCACAATGCTATAAAAACGCGCTCTCGCCTTTCTATTGAGAAATCAAATGTGTATTTTCAGATACTATACTTTTCAGATACTATACAATCAGTCGAAGGGCTGGATCAAATCCAATCAAAAAGGGGTCTTTCTTTTAGGAAAGAAAAGGATTAAGAAAAACAGAAGTCAAAATGCAAGTACCATAAAAATTCAGTAATCCGGGAAAATTTGCATCTATTTTGCATCATTTTGGCGGCATGGCCGAGTGGTAAGGCGGGGGACTGCAAATCCTTTTTCCCCAGTTCAAATCCGGGTGTCGCCTGATCACCAAAAAACTCGAAATCTCTTCTTCTTTTCTGTTCTGCTGATATAACTCGCAGAATGCTTCAAGACAAAAAAAGAATAGGACTTATTATCCCTACACGTTTCCATTTCCTGGGATGTTACTTGGGATGTTACTATGTAGTTTGATTGTGTTTAATCTTTCCTGATTCGAAATCCTAATCGATTTATTAGATTGGTTTATCAGTTCGGCCAGAACCCCCTTTTGACTCTGCGCCATTGATTCCACTATTATTAGTGAGGAATAATGGAATAATTCCTTCGTATTTATAGAGATAGGGGACATAATGCACATGGATATAGTAAGTCTCGCGTGGGCTGCTTTAATGGTAGTCTTTACATTTTCCCTTTCGCTCGTAGTGTGGGGAAGAAGTGGGCTCTAGAAGTACTACTGGTCAAGTTTAGGAATCAAACCGTATCATTTGAACTATTTAAAATCAAAATCTCTTTATTTTGAATCCCATTGGAATCCAGTGGATTAATCTATGATATGAATCATACTCTTTCAATCAAAGAGATATTTCATTGCTTCCCGTCTTTGTATTTCGAAAAGAAAGGGATTCAGGTGATTGGAAATTTATTCCAACCAAAAATTCTTCCGAAATTTTCTATTTCAATCAACGGGAGTGGGCTCTTACTATCGATACTGAAGAAGACCGAACCCTTTTGATTTCTTTCCCTCTTTGCTCTTCAAAGAAGAAGTCATTATAGACTATAGACTCAGTTTATAGACAAAGAGATGGATAGTATGAGATAGATAGTATGGTAGAAAGATTCATCTTTCTACCATACTATCTATCTCTTAGAAAACTTCCGATTGATTATAGTGCGCTCATTTCATTTAAGTTAAGACGTGAAATTGGAATCCTTTTTTTTTATTTAACGTCATCAATTTTTGATAAGAATTTAGAAGGAAAGTTTCATTCAAATTCATTTGAAAATTCAATTGAATTAATCATTTTGACTGACTGTTTTTACGTAAATGATAAGTAGAAAGGCGGTAGGAACTAGAATGACTAGTGCAGTAGCAATAAATGCAAGAATATTTACTTCCATAATCTCATCGGTTTTTTTACTTCGCAATAACTCGGGATTTAATCCCCTAGAGATGATAAATCTTTCGTCTGTAAATTCAATGAATTACCTCTCGATGATCCTGAATCGGATCAATATCATGAATAACAATATCTGATCTATCAAATCAACCCGTCGTCAAGACTTGAATAGTATAACATAGGAAGTTCTTTTATCCATACCGAATGAAAGTTTTGATTCCTGACTCAATCAATCCAAAATTCTTTTATTTATAATTCGTTTCCTTGTTTTTTCTATAACCTACCCTGTGTCTTCCTTGGACAACCATTTGATGAAGGATCGCCAGATTGCCCTTCCGCCTCGATTAATTACATAGTTCA
>OY282505.1:5779390-5781890 GCA_958295605.1 Ajuga chamaepitys | reverse complement strand
ATCTCGAGGTTTGCAGCGATAACTTGGTATATCTACTATACGCCCATTCACTAAAATATGCCTATGGTTAACTAATTGGCGGGCTGCGGGAATAGTCGAAGCCATACCCAACCGAAAAAGGATGTTATCCAAACGCATTTCAAGTAATTGTAGTAAAACTTGACCTGTTGACCCCTTGGCCTTTCCGGCGATACGAACGTATTTAAGTAATTGTCGTTCTGTAAGACCATAATGAAAACGCAATTTTTGTTTTTCTTCTAGGCGAATACGATATTGAGATTTTTTCCCGGAACACGGTTGGTTTCTAAGATCACTTCCGGCTTTAGGCCTTTTATTAGTTAGCCCTGGTAAAGTCCCCAGGCGGCGTAT
The DNA here is from genome assembly GCA_958295605.1 of Ajuga chamaepitys. Taxonomy (NCBI): domain Eukaryota; kingdom Viridiplantae; phylum Streptophyta; class Magnoliopsida; order Lamiales; family Lamiaceae; genus Ajuga; species Ajuga chamaepitys. The sequence goes on along the minus strand of OY282505.1, from coordinate 5,781,521 downwards.
TTTTTTGAAACGAGGTCCTCGGTAACGCGACATAAAGACTCCTTATTCTTATTATTCTTATTGAGAATTCATTTCATTCTTTTTTTTTTGAAAATTGGCTTTTACAGAATAAACCGAAACTAAAACTGAACTCAATGCGGCAAAGTTGGCTGAAGTAGTGTACTTGTACTATTACTATAAAGAAGAATGAGATAATTCAAACTTTCTATTATTATATATAAGATCCGTTTCCTGACATAGTTGGGAGTTCCCTATAACTTAATAAATTCATGGATTTTGGAAAGAGGGGAAGACACTTTTTCAATATTCTTTGATTTCAAAGATTTCAAAGTAAGATTATCCATTTTTATTGAATAAAAAAATGAAAAATAGGAAAAAGCCGGCTATCGGAATCGAACCGATGACCATCGCATTACAAATGCGATGCTCTAACCTCTGAGCTAAGCGGGCTCACAGAATAGAAATTTTCTATGCATAGGAATTCAATACTCTATAATAGAGTGTCTATAGAAATATAGAAAAGAATAGAATCTATAATTCCCAATAAATATTGGATATTATAGAACATAACGATTTATATAGCGATATAGAATTGTGATTTCTTTATCACAATTCGAAATTAGAATATTATTCTATTCGACAGTAAATCTTAAATATTTTTAGATAGTCTAGTCAAATTTTATTTTTGATTTTGAATTCACATGACATTTGAAATTTTTTTTTGCTACACTTCTATATTTTCTATCCTATATATTATATTTTCTATTTTGAATTCAAAATATCTTTCCAATTCGATTGATTGGTTATAACTAATCAGATATTCCCCGGCTTTCATTCGTAAAAGGGAAAGTTAAGAAAAAAGAATCGACCCTTCAAGTATCCAAAATTGCATGGGAAGGGTGGCAGAAGAGAAAGATATATACAGGGTATATATCAATCTCTATTGAATTGCCGATACAGAAATGATAAAATCCAGTATAGGTTTCCTATAGGAAAGAAAAAAATACTTTTTTCGAGATAATAATGCCTATCTAATAAATTCAAGGGTTCCAGTATATCCAGTATAAATGAAAGAAAAAATGAATGATATCCTAATCTCAAAACAAAAAAAAAAAGAAGGGGGATATGGCGAAATCGGTAGACGCTACGGACTTAATTGGATTGAGCCTTGGTATGGAAACCTGCTAAGTGATAACTTTCAAATTCAGAGAAACCCAGGAACTAATAAAAATGGGCAATCCTGAGCCAAATCCTGTTTTCTCAAAACAAAGGTTCAAAAAACGAAAAAAGGGATAGGTGCAGAGACTCAATGGAAGCTGTTCTAACAAATGGAGTTCACTGCGCTGGTAGAGGAATCTTTTCATAGAAACTTCAGAAAGGATGAAGGATAAATGGATCTATTGAATACTATATCGAATGATTCACGATGGCCCGAATCTGTATTTTTTAATATGAAAAATGGAAGAATTGGTGTGAATTGATTCCACATTGAAGAAAAAATCGAATATTCATTCATCAAATCATTCACTCCATAGTCCGATAGTTCTTTTCAAGAACTGATTAATCGGACGAGAATAAAGATAGAGTCCCGTTCTACATGTCAATACCGGCAACAATGAAATTTATAGTAAGAGGAAAATCCGTCGACTTTAAAAATCGTGAGGGTTCAAGTCCCTCTATCCCCAAAAAAGCCTATTTGACTCCTAAAATATTTATCCTATCCCCCCTTTTCGTTAGAGGCTCCAGATTGCTTTATCTTTCTGATTCTTTGACAAACGTATTTGGGTGCAAATGACTTTCTCTTATCACATGTGATATAGAATACATATCCAAATTAAGCAAGGAATCCCTATTTGAATGATTCACAATCAATAGCATTGAAATTACAGGACTTGGGCAAAACTTTTGAATCCCCCTGTTCTTTTAATTGACATAAACTCCGGCCATCTAATAAAATGAGGATGGGATGCTACATTGGGAATGGTCGGGATAGCTCAGCTGGTAGAGCAGAGGACTGAAAATCCTCGTGTCACCAGTTCAAATCTGGTTCCTGGCACATGGTTAAATTGTATCGGGTCTTTCTTTTATAAATTAATTGATATGAGGCGAGATATACCCCATCTATTTTATA
>OY282505.1:5764390-5769390 GCA_958295605.1 Ajuga chamaepitys | reverse complement strand
TCTTTCATATACTAGGGGATTTCACTTGGAAAAGAAAATGTTCCATACTAATGGATTCGGGTCCATAACCATGGGTTCCAATGCAAGAGTAGAGAGCTATTGAGAGAGATCAAGAATTCTCACTATTTCTTAGAGTCATGGACCCAATTCAATTCAGTGGGGTCTTTCATTCACATTTTTTTCCACCAAGAACGTTTAACGAATTGGTGTGGTATATTCATATCATAGTATATGAACAGTAAGAAATAGCATTCTTATTGAGACTAGAACTCATAGGGAAGAAAATCGATTTATGGATGGAATCAAACATGCAGTATTTACAGACAAAAGTATTCGGTTATTGGGGAAAAATCAATATACTTCTAATGTCGAATCAGGATCAACTAGGACAGAACTAAAGCATTGGGTCGAACTCTTCTTTGGTGTCAAGGTAATAGCTATGAATAGTCATCGACTTCCGGGAAAGGGTAGAAGAATGGGACCTATTATGGGACATACAATGCATTACAGACGTATGATCATTACGCTTCAACCGGGTTATTCTATTCCACCTCTTAGAAAGAAAAGAACTTAAATCAAAATAACAAAAAGCGGGAAGACTCAACCGTCTTCCGAAAAGAGATGCGGCTGTGGTGAAAAGACAATTATCTCGCTTACAAACATATCTGGGCGGGATTAAATATATGACAGGACTGCCCGATATTGTAATCATCGTCGATCAGCATGAAGAATATACGGCCCTGCGAGAGTGTATCACTTTGGGAATTCCAACAATTTGTTTAATCGATACAAATTGTGACCCCGATCTTGCAGATATTTCGATTCCAGCGAATGATGACGCTATATCTTCAATTCGTTTAATTCTTAATAAATTAGTATTCGCAATTAGTGAGGGCCGTTCTAGCTATATAAGAAATCTTTGATTAATAATAACTTTTATAAATTTTCCTTCGAAAATTCGATAGATTTATGGAATCGATTATTATTTATGAATTTTTTTAAAATAGATAAAAATAATTGGCGATACTATGTAATTAGTTAGTATTCAAAATATTAGTTGGTATTCAAAATATCCGATTCAAGGAAATGGTTGAATCAAAATAATTTTGTTTAAAGTTCGATTTTTTTCAGAGGACAATATGAATGTGCTATCATGTTCCATCAACACACTAAAGGGGTTATATGATATATCCGGTGTGGAAGTAGGCCAACATTTCTATTGGCAAATAGGGGGTTTCCAAGTACATGGTCAAGTACTTATTACTTCTTGGGTTGTAATTGCCATCTTATTAGGTTCAGCTACTTTAGCTGTTCGGAACCCACAAACCATTCCGACCGGGGGTCAGAATTTCTTCGAATATGTTCTTGAATTCATTCGAGATTTGAGTAAAACTCAAATTGGAGAAGAATATGGGCCTTGGGTTCCTTTTATTGGAACTATGTTTCTATTTATTTTTGTTTCTAATTGGTCAGGAGCTCTTTTACCTTGGAAAATCATAGAATTACCTCATGGAGAGTTAGCCGCACCCACAAATGATATAAATACTACCGTTGCTTTGGCTTTACTCACATCAGTGGCATATTTCTATGCGGGTCTTACCAAAAAGGGAACGCATTTCTTTAGACAAAGACTCCATTTTTTCCTCCTCCTTGCGGTTAAGGTAACGACTTCGGGCATGGCCAGCTTTTGGGATTCTGATCCAGGAGCACTACCAAAGTTTCACTTTATGACAAGAGTTTCTTGTTGGAATATTACTCAATTCCATGTTAAACCAAATACATATAATCATATAAAAATAAAAAACGAGGAAATGTTTAGGTTATATGACATGTATTGTGCTATTTCAATGATAAGAATTTTTGAGTTTTTGTGAAATTTGTAATCCTTACATTTTTGAAACGAAAAGTATACTAAAGGTATAGATATTCTATAGAATATTTAGAACAGTGACAACTGTTCAGTCAATCTGATAGATACGAAACCCCCCTATTCTATTTTTTTTTTCCATTTCAAATTCAAAAAGAAGGACCAATCTTTATCGGAAGAGCGAAGGTGGTACTTATTGTCTTGTCCAGTTTTCTTCAAATTGAATCCAATTTAATAATGATGTCTAAATAGGAAATTTTTTCAATTAGAAAGATTTTTTTAATAAAAATCGTTCTGCATATCATATATTCATATATAGAATATAGAAGAAAAATCTAGATTACGATGTTTTATATCTATGGGCAGCTGAACCGATGACTATTCATGATTCCATAATTGAATCAATTCTATACCGGCTCCAAATTAGAGGAATGTTTGTTATGGTAAAACTTCGTTTGAAACGATGTGGTAGAAAGCAACGTGCGACTTGAAGGACACGATCCGTTGTGGATTTTTCCATCCACCATTTTCGATTTGTCTAGGAATGGGGATGCTCTTGGCTCGACATTGTTTGTTCTGTTACACTTGAACCCTTCGGTTTTTTGTTGGGTTGTAAATAGTCCACAATGGAGCTCGAATAGAAAGTATTAATTCATTTCTGGGGAGCAAGGATCTAGGGTTAATACCAATCAATTGGAACAACTTCGTAAATATATGGAACATATATCGAAATCGAAAGGATCCAATTCGAGCAAGTTTCTAATTCAAAAGCAAAACTTGTTGAAATTGATCAAAAATTTTCGATTCAAAGTGTATCACGCGCGAATCAAATGTCCATGGGGTTCTTTGATAGAAAGAAATCAAATCAAAAAGGGGTATGTTGCTGCCATTTTGAAAGGATTAAGAGGCACCGAAGTAATGTCTAAACCCAATGATTTAAAATGAGGATAAAGGATCTAAGAACAAGGAAACACCCTTTTAATTTAATAATTTTAAAATTAAATTGTCTTGATATTCTCAATAATTGGATCAGACTAAAGAATCCAATATAGAATTGGAAATAGTTTCAATCAGACAAACAAAAGGGAGTAAAGACTACTCAATACATGAAATTGACTAAAGATTTATCCTTTGCGTTATTTTAGAGTTATTCAACTTGAGTTATGAGTACGAATGGTTTCTTTTTTCATTTTCAGGAAGAAAAAAAGACTGAAATCATAGTCTAATTTATTTTATAAGCCGTTTGTCATTTAATTTATTAGAATTGCATATATAGACAAAACTTCGAATCAAATCATTTTTTCTCGAGCCGTACGAGGAGAAAACTTCCTATACGGTTCTTGGGGGGGGGGGTATTGTTCATCTACATCTATCCCAATGAGCCGTCTATCGAATTGTTGCAATTGATGTTCGATCCCGAAGAGAGGGAAAAGATCTTAGAAAAGTGGGCTTTTATGATCCAATCAAGAATCAAACTTATTTAAATGTTCCTCTTATTCTATATTTCCTTGAAAAAGGTGCTCAACCCACAGGAACCGTTCAGAATCTTTTAAAGAAAGCGGAAGTTTTAAAGGAACTTCCAGGAACTTCCGCCTAATAAAATGAAATTCAATTAAAGAAATCGGTAGCAACTTGGATATAACTTTGTCTAATTTTTCTCTATTTTCTGCTATATTCGTATTGCTATATTCGTATTTATTTATCATTGTTTCCATGGTCTAGAACGACAAAAACCTCATTTTTAGTTTATTGATCTTATAAATATAAAATTCGGACATTTCCTTTGCCTTTATTGAACTGTGCGGTTTTCTTTTCGTTGGAACTTGACTAACAGATAAGGAATCTGCTTTGCTTATTCCACTTAGATTGATGAAATACATTATGGACTAAAAAAAATCCGATATTTTTTTCATTTGTTTTTTCATTTATACTTTTTCTATCTATGTAGATTAGATATGTAGTGTTAATCCAAGACAATTTTGAATATTATTGTATTGCATTGTTAAATTCAAAGAATTTGAATTTAACAATGCAATTTCTTTTTTGCACTGTATTCTTTTCTCAACATTTATATTGACAAGAGTGTATTGAAGAAATATAATTCATCGTGATAAGCGAACCGAGTCTATTTATTTCCGGAGTTTTTTACTTTATCTTATTCAAATGATACTTTCTTTGATACAAGAGATTTTTTCAATCTTCAATCAAAAAAGCTAGATAAGATAAGAGATGCTCTATCTATTTTGATAATTCTGTATCTTTCTTTTATCTGATAATTTTTTGTATTTTCATCTAATCAATTCATTTTTATGTTGTGAATTCATTACGAATCCATTAGAAAATCTTTCTAGATTTTTGATTTGTTAACTCAATGGTTTGATTAGCTCGTATAATCTCTTTTCTCTTTGTTTAAATTCAATTAAATTTATTTTTATTGTATCTATACACCCACCCTTGACTCTTGAAGTTTTGTTTAATCTATAATTCGGGTTGCTAACTCAACGGTAGAGTACTCGGCTTTTAAGTGCGGCTAGAATCTTTTACACATTTGGATGAAGTGACGAATTCGTCCATACCACTGGTAAACTTTGGAAGACCGCGACTGATCCTGAAAGGGAATAGATGGAAAAAATAGCATGTCGCATCAATGGAGAGTTCTGAGGATATTTCATTCTTATCGGATTGGTACAAAACCTTGTTCGAATTCTTGGAACGGAACAAAAGAAAGTTGGGTCGAATGAATAAATGGATAGGGGCCTCACGACTTCAATTAATTATCAGAAAGAAAAAGCAACCGGCTTCTGTTCTTAATTTGAATAATTTCCCGATCTAATTAGACGTTAAAAATAAATTAGTGCCTGGTACGGGAAGCACTTCTCCCTCTACGAGTGGATTCTATTTTTTTTTAATGAATCCTAACTATTAACATTCTCTATTATGGAATGAAGATGTATGTGTAAAAGAAGCAGTATATTGATAAAGAAAGTTTTTTCCAAAATCAAAAGAGCGATTAGGTTTAAAAAATAAAAGATTTCTAACCATCTTCTTATCCTATAACATAGACTAATTAAATGAATGGAAAAGAGAGAGGGTAGAGAATCTGTTGATAAGTTTACCTGTCCCCGAGGTATCT
>OY282505.1:5744390-5749390 GCA_958295605.1 Ajuga chamaepitys | reverse complement strand
GTTATTAAATGGTAAAATGAATAAGCATTCGTAATTAGAAAGGCTGTTCCTAAAGGCCCCAGTGAATTCTTAATTGGAATTACAGGATCTTTTGTAATTTGAATTGCTTCTTTTATCACATTGTGATATTTTACATCGTTGAATGGACCCATTCGAAAACAATTCGATGATGACAAAATTATTAACGATTGGAATCCCGTATTTCTATTCAACAACGTATGAATAGTTTTTTGGTTTTGATTAAGGGATTGTGGAATCCTTGCCTTGGAATAAATGGAAGAAAACCGATTGATATTGGTGCAATCTGATCCATTATCCGAGAGCAACCCTGAGCCTGAGGGATCATTCCTTTTTCCGATATATGAAATAGTGGATTTCAGCAAGTCGATTCTTAGGAAATGTCGAATCAAACCATTTGACCTTATTTCAACAAAGGATGCACGGGCTTCTTGACTAGAAGAACTTTTTTTGTCTTGGTCCCAATTCAATACTAAACAAGTCCGAACTAATTGAATATTTGTATCAGAAATTCCTCTAATTGGTTTACCATTTCCAGAAAGGATATAATTGACAACTTGAAGTTTCACATTATCCCTTTCCTGCAACAGATCCGGCGAGAAAAGCGTTCCTAAAGTTATACCGTCCGTTATTTCATATGTGACGACAGGACGAACCAAAACAAAATACTTTTTCTTACTAGGTGTGATCCGTTGAACATAGATCCAATTTTTCCCCCTTTTGGATTCCTTGGAATTTTCTTTTCCTGTTCCTGGTGGTATCAAAACGCCACTATGTCGGGATATCTTATCTGTCTCTCCAGGAAAATGGATATCTCCAGAAAAGATTTTAAGTTCAATTCTTTTTTTTTTCTCTCCACTCGGACCAACCCGGCTACCCGGCTTCTTATATTTAAAGTAATTTGTGTATCGGCCCCAACTATACTATTGTTCCGTACCATTATGGAAGAAGATCCTGGTAATATATGCACTTCCTCGGGAATAAAAAAAAACCGATCTACCCTTTCTACTTTCATTTGGTATTTTTGCCTAAATTCCTTGCCTCCTCGATACTCAATCAAATCCTCTTTTTTGGCGATTGAATGCATTTCTAGAGTCCCATATTTAGTAATACCCGAGCTCTTTCTTCTGTATCGAGGATCATCCAAATAAGCAAGAATACTATTTCTACGGAAAATGCCATTGACGGGGATTTCAATTGAGATATCTGAAGGGGACGTTAGTCCGTTCTCGCGTTCTTGAATCGGTTGGAGTGGAATGATGAATCTATTTCTTCGCCTCTTTGAGAATAAATCAGAATTCCGGTAGAGAATGACCGGATCTACGAGATTACAACGACTAGCACATATAATTCGACTAAGGTCTGAATAATCAGGAATCCTATCTTCTTTTTTACCCGAAAAATCCGAAGTAAAGAATTTTTCTCTCAGCGGATCCTTCGTTCCTGAAAGGTTAGAAGTAGATCTTCTCTTGACAGAACGAGAATGCGCACCCATTTGATCTTGATCCTTGTGGATCGAAAGTGAAACTAGACTGGATCTGCGCGGCCTTCCTAATAATATCCATAAATGACTTGTTTTTGGTAATAGATGAACATTGCCGTATGTAAATTCGGGTGCATGATACACATCGGTGCTCCAGTGCATTTCTCCGTCTGAGTCAGAATAAATATGTTTTCGAACCTTCTCTTTAAAATTAAAAGTGGATGTTCCCGCGCGAATCTCAGCAATCACCTGTTCTGATTCTACATATTGATCATTTTGAACTAAAAGAAAACTTTGGGGTGGAATATTTACATTATGTCGAATATCTTCACTCTCAATAGTTACGTACAAGTTTATAGAACAGAGAAAGGCGGGATGTCCATGGCGTGTACGTGTCGGATGAACCAAATCCTCATTGAATTTGATTTTTCCATTAGAAGGAGCTCGCACATGTTCTGCAGTACCCCCCGTGAATACTCCGCCGGTATGAAAAGTTCTTAATGTTAATTGAGTACCCGGTTCTCCAATCGATTGGCCTGCAATAATACCTACAGCTTCTCCCAATTCAACCAAGTCGCCGTGAGTAGGACTCCGGCCATAACATAATCGACAGATCCAAGATGCACTCCTACAAGTAAAAGGAGTTCGAATAGCTATTGGTTGTACTCGAAAGGTTATGAATCGATTTACAAGTCCAATCCCAACGTCTTGATTTCTAGTGGCAATACAGCGCGTGCCCATATATATATCATCGGCTAATACACGACCAATTAATGTTTGGATAAAAATTCTTTCTGGCATCATACCATTCTGAGGACTTACAGAAATACCCCGGACGGTGCCACAATCTGTTCGACGTACAACAATGTGTTGAACTACTTCAACAAGTCTTCGCGTGAGATATCCAGCATCTGATGTTCGTACAGCAGTATCCACAACCCCTTTACGGGCTCCGTAGCAAGAAATTATATATTCTGTTAAAGAAAGCCCTTCGCGTAAGTTGCTTTGAATAGGCAAATCAATCATTTGTCCTTGAGGGTCCGACATTAATCCTCTCATACCTACCAATTGATGTACCTGAGATGCATTTCCTCTAGCTCCCGAAAAAGACATTATATGAACTGGATTAAAGGGATCAGTCATCCTAAAATTAGGATTCATTTCTTGCCGCAAATATTCACTTGTGGCATACCATATTTCAATGGATTGGCGTAATTTTTCTACTGCGTGTACATTTCCATAATGATGGTGTTTTTCCAAAACTAAACTTTGTTGTTCAGCATCTTGAACTAGCCATCTCTTTGAGGGTATTGTTAAAAGATCATCAATTCCTAATGAAATGGATGTAGCAGTAGCTTGTTGAAAACCCAAAGTCTTTACTTGATCCAGGATGTGTGATGTATATGCCATTCCGAAGTGATCTATTAATCTACTAATAAGTCGTTTCATGGCAGTTCCGTCTATCACTTTATTGTGAAATACCAGATTGGCCCGTTCTGCCATAAGTACCTCCATATTCTACTGAGTACGATTCGACAAATGAACAAGGTTCTAGCACCATGCCAAATGTGTCCGAAGAAGAAGAGCAAAGCAAACGAAGCATGCCCAAAAGTAAACCAACCCCGCGGACTGCTACGAAAAACACCGTCGGATTTCAAAGTCGCACGATCTAATTCAAAAATTTCACCCAATTGAGCGCGTCTAGCATATTTTTTCACAGTAGCAGGATCACTATAACTGACTCCATTGAGTTCGCCGCCATAGAACTCAACGGTTACACCTATAATCCAAGAATTTTTTGGGAATTCTACAAGAGCGGTTCGTTCTTTTTTCTCTGATAGATGGTCAGAACTTCATCTGGGTTCGAATCCTACTGAGAGGTCCACTAGAGATCATAAATTGTTGAAGAAACAACAAGATCTTTCTTTTGTCCCTTCCAGGCGATCGGAAAATAAAGACTCTGCGATGATTTTTTCCAGGAAATCCCCAACGAAAAATACACACCATTCCTTCCTTTCTGTCGAATCGATCATAACCACTCCCTACATTCCAGGAAATTGTGCACCACAAATAGGAACTAATAAAGAGACCCGCGATCCCGTAGAAAGACATCACGATCCCTTGTGGAAAAAAAATGATTTGTTGAGACGGAACAAAAGATATCAAATTTCTACCAAGATAACTGGAAGTTCCAACCAATAAGAATCCCGATGAACCTAAAAAAACGATAAGAGCCCAGCAAAAATTACTTTGTCCTAGAAACTCACTCGCAGGAATCGTTTAGTTTAAAGCAGAACAAAAAACTGAAAGAAACCCGTATTTCAAGGGATCAAATCGCCCTTTTTCCAATTGTGGATAAACAAACCAACCCCTCGTCATTAATCTTCGTGGGTAAATTCCATATGAATTTTCCTGTCCACAATCAAGGGGTTAAGCTAGTGATACTCCTTTTCTTTGGTATACCTAAACTAGACCTAGCGAAGCACACCAACACAAAAGTAAGATATTCGAAATCCTGATATGGAAATACCTATCTATTCTCTTAGATTTAAGTACTTGGTCCGTTTGATAATGATCGAGTTACATTGCTTCTTCGGCCCGAACCGAAGAATCCCTTAGATATGATGCAAAATGGATCTTGTTCTATCTTTGATCAGAGATTTCTCTATGAAAAATACGAATCGGAGTTTGAAGAAGGGGCGGGGGAAGGAGCCCTTGACCCGCAACAGATAGAGGAGGATTTATTCAATCACATACTTTGGGCTCCTAGAATATGGCGCCCTTGGGGCTTTCTATTTGATTGTATCGAAAGGCCCAATGAATTGGGATTTCCCTATTGGTCCAGGTCATTTCGGGGCAAGCGGATCATTTATGATGAAGAGGATGAGCTTCAAGAGAATGATTCGGAGTTCTTGTAGAGTGGAACCATGCAGTACCAGACACGAGATAGATCTTCCAAAGAACAAGGCCTTTTTCGAATAAGCCAATTCATTTGGGACCCTGGGGATCCGCTCTTTTTCCTATTCAAAGATCAGCCCCCTGGCTCTGTGTTTTCACATCGAGAATTATTTGCAGATGAAGAGATGTCAAAGGGGCTTCTTACTTCCCAAGCGGATCCTCCTACATCTATATATAAACGCTGGTTTATCAAGAATACACAAGAAAGGCACTTCGAATTGTTGATTAATCGTCAGAGATGGCTTAGAACCAATAGTTCATTATCTAATGGATCTTTCCGCTCTAATACTCTATCCGAGAGTTATCAGTATTTATCAACTCTGTTCCTATCTAACGGAACGCTATTGGATCAAATGACAAAGACATTGTTAAGAAAAAGATGGCTTTTCCCGGATGAAATGAAAATTGGATTCATGTAACAGGAGAAAGATTTCCCATTCCTTAGCCGGAAGGATATGTGGCTATGAAAGAGGGATTAAGTGGAACAGAGGAGCCGGATGAGAAGAAACTCTCACGTCCGGTTCTGTAGTAGAGATGGAAT
>OY282505.1:5729390-5736890 GCA_958295605.1 Ajuga chamaepitys | reverse complement strand
GGTGGAAAAATATGGGTCCGTATATTTCCAGACAAACCTTGATCGCGAAAGATCTCTTGTTCTTATTATAGGATCGTGATTGGATCCGCATATGTTTGGTAAAGAGAATAATCTTCTCCTTTGAGAATAATCAAAAATAGAAAGTGTTCAATTGGAACATGAAAACGTGACTAAATTGGTCCTAGTTACTCTTCGGGACAGAGTGGAAGAAGGGAGGGGATTCTCGAGTCGCGGAAAAGGATCCAATGAATTCGAAAAGAGAAATAAAAAGGAATATCAAAAATTCGAGTGGCTACGAATTCTCAAGGTAGTCGATGAAGTCACGAGCGATAGGGAAGAACCATAAGAGTCTCATTTGCGGCCTTCGAATGAGACTGTTGAAGATGATTCCGTTGCAGTCAGCGTACGACCAGCTTTCGAATGCGATATCGGCCTATACATCGATTGGGCGCTATAAAGAATTAATTGGTAAGTTGGATATTCGAGAGATAAAAACTCGTTAATTTGGTGCGTGCTACCGTTTGAGCTTAGTCGTTTTAATTTTGATGAACTTCTTTTTAAACCCAGCAGCAATAACGGAAGCAGCAGAAATCAGTGGATTCATGATAAGTTCCTCGTGCCCCAGGTTTTTTTTTTCAACCGTGGAAACCCCAGAACCAGAAGTAGTAGGATTAATTCTCATAATAATAATAAATAAAAAAATATGTCGAAATTTTTTTTGTGAAAATTATCGAATTCAAAAAAAAAATCAATGTTAGATAGCACGTCGATCAGTTAATTCAATAACAAATGGAAGTTAGCACTCGATTTCGTTGGTGCCATCCAATCGAATCCAATTCAATTGTTTACTTTATTCAATGAGTGAAATTTGAAAGCTCAAGTGGATGAATAAGGAATAAGGATCTTGAGAAAGTTTTTCATTTGTCTATCATTATAGACAATCCCAGCTATATTATATAAAATATTCTATGGAATTCGAACCCGAACTCTATTTACATTACCATTCATTATTTCTATCTTATTGGCTCTTCTTATTTTTTATTTCAGCATATTGATTTAGGACTATAGCCTATTCTTTTCGTTTTTTTTATACCCTTTCATCATCATTTCATAGATCAATTGCGCCTATTTTCACATCTAGGATTTACATATACAACATATACCACTGTCAAGCTGTCAAGTGGGAATTTCTTATTAGTTAGGTTAGGTATTTCGATTCCAAAAGAGGTCAAAAAAGAAAAATGGGGTTGCGCTATATATATGAAAGAGTATACAATAATGATGTGTTTGGTAAATCAAATACCATGGTCTAATAATCAAACATTCTGATTAGTTGATAATATTAGTATTAGTTGGGAAGTTTGTGAAAGATTCCTGTGAAAAGTTTCATTAACGCCTAATTCATTCGTGTCGAGTAGACCTTGTTGTTGTCAGAATTCTTAATTCATGAGTTGTAGGGAGGGATTTATGTCACCACAAACAGAGACTAAAGCAAGTGTTGGATTCAAAGCGGGTGTTAAAGAGTACAAATTGACTTATTATACTCCTGAATACGAAACCAAAGATACTGATATCTTGGCAGCATTCCGAGTAACTCCTCAACCCGGAGTTCCGCCTGAAGAAGCAGGGGCCGCGGTAGCTGCCGAATCTTCTACTGGTACATGGACAACTGTGTGGACCGATGGACTTACCAGCCTTGATCGTTACAAAGGGCGATGCTACCACATGGAGCCCGTTCTTGGAGAAAAAGATCAATATATCTGTTATGTAGCTTACCCTTTAGACCTTTTTGAAGAAGGTTCTGTTACTAACATGTTTACTTCCATTGTAGGAAATGTATTTGGATTCAAAGCCCTACGTGCTCTACGTCTGGAAGATCTGCGAATCCCTCCTGCTTATATTAAAACTTTCCAAGGCCCGCCTCATGGGATCCAAGTTGAGAGAGATAAATTGAACAAGTACGGCCGTCCTCTGTTGGGATGTACTATTAAACCGAAATTGGGGTTATCCGCTAAAAACTATGGTAGAGCAGTTTATGAATGTCTTCGAGGTGGACTTGATTTTACCAAAGATGATGAGAACGTGAATTCCCAGCCATTTATGCGTTGGAGGGATCGTTTCTTATTTTGTGCCGAAGCAATTTATAAAGCACAGGCTGAAACAGGTGAAATCAAAGGGCATTACTTGAATGCTACTGCAGGTACATGCGAAGAAATGATCAAAAGAGCTGTATTTGCTAGAGAATTGGGAGTTCCTATCGTAATGCATGACTACTTAACAGGAGGATTCACTGCAAATACCAGCTTGGCTCATTATTGCCGAGATAATGGCTTACTTCTTCACATTCACCGTGCAATGCATGCAGTTATTGATAGACAGAAGAATCATGGTATGCACTTCCGTGTACTAGCTAAAGCGTTACGTCTGTCTGGTGGAGATCATATTCACGCTGGTACCGTAGTAGGTAAACTTGAAGGAGAAAGAGAAATTACTTTAGGCTTTGTTGATTTACTGCGTGATGATTTTGTTGAAAAAGATCGAAGTCGCGGTATTTATTTCACTCAAGATTGGGTCTCCCTACCAGGTGTTATTCCCGTGGCTTCGGGGGGTATTCACGTTTGGCATATGCCTGCTCTGACCGAGATCTTTGGGGATGATTCCGTACTACAGTTCGGTGGAGGAACTTTAGGACACCCTTGGGGTAATGCGCCAGGTGCCGTAGCTAACCGAGTAGCTCTAGAAGCATGTGTACAAGCTCGTAATGAAGGACGCGATCTTGCTACTGAAGGTAATGCAATTATTCGTGAGGCTAGCAAATGGAGTCCTGAACTAGCTGCCGCTTGTGAGGTATGGAAAGAAATCAAATTTGAGTTTCAACCAGTGGATACTTTGGATCCGGATAAGGAAGATAAATAAAGATAAGGAAAATGAAAAGTAATTACTCTCCGTTCTCTTAATTGAATTGCAATTAAACTCGGCCCAATCTTTTACTAAAAGGATTGAGCCGAATACAAAGATTCTATTGCATGTATTTTGAATAAATACATATATTTCTGGAGATCTAGAAGATTTGAAATAGAAATCTAAGACTCAAATTTTTCTATTGTTGTCTTGGATCCACAATTAAACCTATGGATCCTTAGGATTGGTATATTCTTTATATATCCCGCAGTTTCGCTGAATCAAGCGAAGTATCACAAATCTTTCGGCCCATCCTGTATATTGTCTTTTTCGTTCCGTGTTGGAATAGAACCTTAATTTATTTCTTGTTATTAGTTAGTTATTAGACGAGATTTTACGAAAAAATCCTTTCTAGGAGAGAACAAATATTTTATTTCTTTTTTTTGTTCGATGCGAAGACAAGACAGAGGAAAAGCCGCCCCTTATCATTATTTTATTTAGAATAAATTTAGAATAAAAAAGGATTCCATCCTATTCATATTATAGTGAAGTCTTACCCCTGGATTCACACAAAAGAAAATCCTCTTTCACACTTCCTATTAGTAGTGATTGAATTGCTATGTTTAGTTTGATAGGAAATAAGATATTCAAATAAAAATAAATAATTGTGATTGTGGATCGAATGACTATTCATCTATTGTATTTTTATACAAATTATACAAATAGGGGGCAAGAAGACTCTATGGAAAGATGGTATTCGATGGTCTTTAAGAAGGAGTTAGAACGCGGGTATGGGATAAAGAAATTAACGGACAATCTTTGTCCTATTGAAAATACTAGTGAAAGTGAAGATCCGAATAGAAAGAGTAGGACTAAAAACATTCATAGTTGGGGGGGTCGTGACAATTCTAGTTACAGTAATGTCGATTATTTATTTGGCGTCAAAGACATTCGGAATTTCATCTCTGATGATACTTTTTTAGTTAGGGATAGTAATGGAAACAGTTTTTCTATCTATTTTGATATTGAAAATAAGATTTTTGAAATTGGCAATGATCATTCTTTTCTGAGTGAACTAGAAAGTTCTTTTTCTAGTTATCGCAATTCTAGTTATATCAATAATGTATCTACGAATGAAGATTCCTTATCCAATCGTTACATGTACGATACTCAACCTAGTTGGAATAATCACATTACTGGTTGCATTGATAGTTATCTTCAGTCTCAAATCTGTGTTGATAGGTCCGTTGTAAGTGATAGTAGTGACAGTTACATTTCCAGGTGCATTTTTGATAAGCGTAAAACTAGTCGTGAAAGTGGCAGGTCGAGTATACGAACCCGCGCGAAGAGTAGTGATTTAACTCTAAGAGAAAGGTTTAGTGATCTGGATGCAACTCAAAAATATAGGCATTTGTGGGTTCAATGCGAAAATTGTTATGAATTAAATTATAAGAAACTTTTCAAATCAAAAATGAATATTTGTGAAGAATGTGGATATCATTTGAAAATGAGTAGTTCAGAACGAATCGAGGTTTTGATCGATCCCGGTACTTGGGATCCTATGCATGAAGACATGGTCTCTCTGGATCCCATTGGATTTCATTCGGAGGAGGAACCTTATAAAGATCGTATTGATTCTTATCAAAGAAAGACAGGATTAACTGAGGCTGTTCAAACAGGCGTAGGTCAACTAAACGGTATTCCCGTAGCAATTGGGGTTATGGATTTTCAGTTTATGGGGGGTAGTATGGGATCCGTAGTCGGGGAGAAAATCACCCGTTTGGTTGAGTACGCTACCAATCAATTTCTACCTCTTATTATAGTGTGCGCTTCAGGGGGGGCACGCATGCAAGAGGGAAGTTTGAGCTTGATGCAAATGGCTAAAATATCGTCTGCCTTATATGATTATCAATTAAATAAAAAGTTATTGTATGTATCAATCCTTACATCTCCCACTACTGGTGGGGTAACAGCTAGTTTTGGTATGTTGGGAGATATTATTATTGCCGAACCAAATTCCTACATTGCATTTGCGGGTAAAAGAGTAATTGAACAAACATTGAATAAAACAGTACCCGAAGGTTCACAAGCAGCTGAATATTTATTCCAAAAGGGCTTATTCGACCTGATCGTCCCACGTAATCTTTTAAAAAGCGTTCTGGGCGAGTTATTTAAACTCCACGCCTTTTTTCCTTTGAATTCCAATTCAATCAAGTAAAGCGCACTAAGTTTAATTATTTTATTTGGAGCAAACCAAACAAGTAGTTAGCTTATCAGAATCAAAGTAACTAAGAATGGAGTTTTCTTTGGTGACCTAAGATCTAATTGTAGAAAGAATCAAAAGTTGCGGATAACTCTTTTTTTATTATCAACAAGATAAAAAGATAAAAAAGCGAGTTCTTCTTTTCCTGAAATTGGGCAAATAAAACGAATTTTGTCTTACGTATATAATCCAATTAAATTCAAATATATAATATAGAAAAAATAGATATATAGGTTTTTATCTTTCTTCATCCTTTACTTTATTAAATAAAAAATTAGAAGACAAGAACAAAACACAAATAAATGAAGAAAACTAAATAAATGGACTATCATATGTATCTTTCGTGTAGATAGATGAATAAGTCCATTTATTTAGTTCTACATTCCTTGGACTTATTCTATATACTCACTTAGATACTTATATCTCTAATAAGAATTTTCAAATTGAATTAATTAATAATTACAATTATGAATTATAATTAGTATAAATAAAAAATACGATATTAAAAAAAATAAGAACAGGTACAAATAGTAAATCGAGGTACCCATTTTATGACAACTTTCAATTTTCCCTCTATTTTTGTGCCTTTAGTAGGCCTAGTATTTCCGGCAATTGCAATGGCTTCTTTATTTCTTCATGTTCAAAAAAAGACCCCACTGAATTGAATTGGGTCCATGACTCTAAGAAATAGTGAGAATTCTTGATCTCTCTCAATAGCTCTCTCAATTCGAAAATCCAGGATTGGAATTGATGTCCTCTCATAGATTCCTCCTAAATTGCATTGATTTATCCTAAAGATTTCATTTCAATTGGAATTTGGTTATTCACCATGTACGAGGATCCCCCCTAAGCGTCCAATAGGATTTGAACCTATACCAAAGGTTTAGAAGACCTATGTCCTATCCATTAGACAATGGACGCCGTTCATTCTGATTTTTTTCGTATTTTTATTTTTCTTGAGTTTAAAATAAAAAATCGGATTAGATTATATGTGAGATAATTTTTGGAATTGTATATTCAACGATTCACTAATCGTAATCATAATATATTAGCCGTATTCTAGAATAGACTTCTAATAGTTTAGAAAAAAGGAAATAAGCGGGTAGCGGGAATCGAACCCGCATCGTTAGCTTGGAAGGCTAGGGGTTATAGTCGACGTCGATTCAGTGCTTTGAACGTCTCTAATTCAAAACCGAACACGAAACTTTGGTTTCATTCGGCTCCTTTATGGAAAATGAGTAAATTCCTAGATCTAAGGTGTGAACAAAATGAACAAAATTCTACCCATAACACCTACGTCAGCTTTTTGTTTGACTACAAACAAAATGAATCGAGCTGTTGTTAAACCGGGTCGAATACTATATGAAATGGGTGGAGTAACCGAAAATATAGCTAGAAGGGCTATTTTAATAGCAGCATCCAAAATGCCTATACGAACTCAATTTATTATTTCGGGATAAAAACGTAGAACCAGCAGAAAGGAGTCTTGGGGATGAAACAAAGCCGCGGGTTTCTTTTTTTTTTGACAAAAAGTATTTCTTTTATTTTCTTCATCCTTTGCATTGGAAGAATAGACTCAAAAATTCATATGATTCAACCTCAGACCTATTTAAATGTAGCGGATAACAGCGGGGCTCGAAAATTGATGTGTATTCGAATTATAGGGGCTAGTGTATAAAGTTTATGGTTTCCGTTGGTGCAAATCCACTCACCTGAATTTAAAATGAGAAACAATTCTTCATTGGTAGCGAACGGTTATCCATTAAGCGAAGGATAAATCTTATTGAAATTCAAAAAAAAAATGAAGTTCTCAAATGGAATCCAAATGATCTCTGGATTGATCAGAAGATCCTTTCAGTTGGCTAGAATCCGTTACTTGAACGAAACCGGATCTTGTGGAATCATATTGAATATTTGACGATACATTCCGTACCTTTCTAAAAAACCGATCCTTGTTTACCAACCACACATTGTCTAACCAAATCCAATTCTCTCAGATAAGTGAGATTTCGAGTAAGTGTTTCCATAATCTTCTTCTGTCCGAAGAAATGATTCATCGAAATAATGAGTCACCATTGATATCGACACATCTGAGATCGCCAAATGTTAGGGAGTTCCTCTATTCAATCCTTTTCCTTTTTTTCCAATGTATAAAATAAAAATTCCAATGGCCAATTTTTCATAGGGGTATTGAATAGTTACAGGTGGATGAATCGAAAAAGAAATCTTTATTGGTTCTACCTCCTATTTTTTATGAAGAGAATGAATCTTTTTCTCGAAGGATCAGAAAAAAATGGGTCCGGATCTCCTGCGGGAATGATTTGAAAGATCCAAAA
>OY282505.1:5709390-5724390 GCA_958295605.1 Ajuga chamaepitys | reverse complement strand
CTACTTCAGGACTTTTAACTGAAATCCACGAATCCGCAATATTAGTACCCGCCCTTCAATCTGAATGGCTAATAATGCACGTAAGTATGATGATATTAGGCTATGCGGCCCTTTTATGTGGATCATTATTATCAGTATCACTTCTAGTCATTGCAGTTAGAAAAAAGAAAAGGTTTTTTTCTATGAGTAATCATTTATTAAATTTTAATGAGTCATTTTTGCTGGGTGAAATCGAATATATGAATGAACAAAGAACTGTTTTACAAAAAACTTCTTTTTTCCTACAAGGAATTATTACAGGTTGCATTTGATTCAACAGTTAGATTATTGGAGTTATCGGGTTATTAGTCTAGGATTTATCTTTTTAACCATAGGAATTCTTTCTGGAGCAGTATGGGCTAACGAGGCGTGGGGATCCTATTGGAGTTGGGACCCAAAAGAAACTTGGGCTTTTATTACTTGGGTCATATTTGCAATTTATTTACATACCCGAACAAATATAAAATTCAAGTATTCAAATTCAGCAATTGTGGCGTCTATTGGATTTCTTATAATTTGGATATGCTATTTTGGAGTCAATCTATTAGGAATAGGACTACATAGTTATGGTTCATTTACATTAACATAGAATTGAATTAAAAATTCAATTAAAAGGGGGATTCTTACGAATAGAAAAGTATACAACGCATATCAGATATAAAAAAAAGAATTTGAACTGGCGAGAACCCGGCGAATCAAATTCAAATTCTTTATGGTAGTGATTCGCCGGGTTCTCGCCAGTTCAAATTCTTTTTTTTTTATAACGCAAGAGAAGAAGAAAAAGCCCCCTTTTTGTCATTATTGTCATTAAACATTTTTGTAAATGATAAGATAGTTTTCCTTTTTTATGACTAAAAAAAGAAAAACTATCTAGAAAAAGAATTAGATAGAATAACTTCAACCCTTTCAACTGATAGTGAAAGAACAAAATCAGGGTACATACCAATACCGAGTACGGGTAAAAAAATAGAGATCAAAAGAAATAACTCTCGGGGCCCAGAATCCAAAAAACAAGAATTTGGGCCATTAAATATTTTGTATCCATAGAACATCTGGCGTAACATAGATAATAAATAAATAGGAGTTAATATCATTCCAATTGCCATTACAAAAGTAATTAGGAGTTTTGTCATTAAAAGATATTTTGGACTAGTAATTAGTCCAAAAAAGACTATTAATTCAGCAACAAAACCACTCATACCTGGTAATGCAAGGGAGGCCATCGAAAAGCTACTGAACATCGTGAATATTTTTGGCATTGGGATAGCTATTCCACCCATTTCGTCAAGATAAACAAGACGTATTCTATCATAAGTTGTTCCGGCCAAGAAAAAAAGCGCAGCACCAATAAATCCATGAGAGATTATTTGTAAAAGGGCTCCGTTTAGTCCCATATCCGTGATAGAACCAATTCCTATAATTATGAAACCCATATGAGATACAGAGGAATAGGCTATTCTTTTTTTTAAATTCCGTTGACCAAGAGATGTTGAAGCTGCATAGATTATTTGCATTGCACCTACTATTATTAACCAAGGAGAAAATATAGAATGGGCGTGGGGAAACAATTCCATATTAATCCGAACTAATCCGTAGGCTCCCATTTTTAATAAGATTCCAGCTAGAAGCATACAAGTACTATAATGTGCCTCTCCGTGGGTATCTGGTAACCATGTATGTAGGGGTATGATTGGTAATTTGACAGCAAAAGCAAGAAAAAATCCAATATAAAATATTATTTCCAAGGCCACAGGATAGGACTGATTAGTTAATATTTCAAAATTTAATGTTGGTTCAGTAGAACCAATTAAACCGATACCCAGAACTCCCAGTAAAAGAAAAATAGAACCCCCCGCTGTGTACAAAATAAATTTTGTAGCTGAGTACAGGCGCTTTTTTCCTCCCCACATAGATACAAGTAGATAAACGGGAATTAATTCTAACTCCCACATGAGGAAAAAAAGTAAAAGATCTCGAGAGGAAAATAATCCTATTTGACCACTGTACATTGCTAACATTAGGAAATGAAATAATCGAGAATCTCGAGTAACCGGCCAAGCCGCTAAAGTAGCTAAAGTGGTAATGAATCCCGTCAGTAAAATGGGCCCTATAGAAAGTCCATCTATTCCTAATCTCCAATGGAAATCAAAAAAATGGATCCATTTATAATCCTCCATTAGTTGTATTAATGGATCGTCCGATTGAAAATGATAGCAGAATGCATAAGTCGTTAGAAGAAGTTCTAAGATACAAATACATATAGTATACCAGCGGATTACTCTATTTCCCTTATGTGGAAGAAAAAAAATTAAGCAACCCGCAAATATTGGCAAAACTACAATTATTGTTAAACAAGAAAAATGGTTCGTGGTAAAGACAAGATAGACTTGGTCCATAAAAATCCGTGCTCAATTCAATTTGATTTTGAGCACGGATTTTGTCGGTAAAAAAAAAAAGAAAATGGATTCAAGTAGAGTTTTATGGAATGTATCAATAAGCTAGACCCATACTGCGAGTTGTTTCATGCCATAAATAAACTCGAACACTCAAAAAATCCGTCGGGCAGGCGGATTCACATCTCTTACAACCAACACAGTCCTCGGTTCTTGGAGCAGAAGCGATTTGTTTAGCTTTACATCCGTCCCAGGGTATCATTTCTAATACATCAGTGGGGCACGCTCGGACACATTGAGTACATCCTATACATGTATCATAAATCTTTACTTAATGTGACATTTGATCTATACATTTTTGAACGTCATAAATTTTCAGTCTAGTAAACTAACTTATAAATGAATCCTATAGTTAGATTCCAGACGAATCAATAAGTGATCAGAATCAATTTACTTCCGAATTGATTTATGAGGGAGGTCCAAAATACTTTGATTTCTTATTTTTTTGCAACCACGACCATACCTTGCCCGTATCAAATCGACAAATTTGAAATTTGAATTAATTTATTAATATTCAAATTTTCATCTATATGATGAATACTATTTATTCAACAAATTTGATTGGTTAATACGAGTCGATTTTCTGTTACGATAAATTGATGAAACAATAGCAGGTCCGATAGCTGCTTCAGCGGCTGCAATAGTTATAACAAAAATTGAGAAAATGTCTCCTCTTAATTGACGATTATCAAAAATATCGGAAAATGTTACAAAATTTAGATTAAATTTAATATAAGTTCAAGACACATAAGGGCTCTAACCATATTTCGACTTGTGATCAATCCATAGATACCAATAGAAAATAAATAGGCACTCAAAACAAGTATATGTTCGAGCATCATTAACCAACTCCTTATCAATTTTGATTGATTTTAATCTGAACAATAATTCACTCAATTTGATATTAACAAATATGGAACAATGGAATAGATTGGTAATAAAACTAAAGCCTTTCTATTCTATTTTTTAGACATTAGACAGAAATTCAAATTAACGAATTATAACATTCCTTTTGCGTTGAGTCTATTTGACTTAACCGGTTTAATTTAAAGATTTCTTATTGACGAGCTATAGCAATAGCACCTATTAAGGCGACTAAAAGAATTATTGAAATGAGTTCAAATGGAAGAAAAAAATCTGTTGCTAAATGAATTCCAATTTGTTGACTATTACTTATCAAATCTTGTTCTAGAATCTGATTTGATTTTGTGGTCCAAATGATCCCATACCAGGACGTATCTGGAATAGTAGTAATTAGTGAAATAAAAAGACTTGTACAAACCATTGAAGTAACTCCATCCCCAACAGTCCAAAGATGAAAATCTTTGTAATATTCTGAACCATTCATGAACATCACAGCAAAAATGATTAAAACATTTATAGCTCCTACATAAATAAGGAGCTGCGCAGCAGCTACAAAATATGAGTTCGATAGAATATAGAATAAGGATATACAAAAAAGGACCAATCCCAATGAAAAGGCCGAATAAATTGGATTCGGAAGTAATACTACCGCCAGACTTCCTAATATAAGACCCGATCCCAGAAAGACTAAAAGAAAATCATGTATTGGTCCAGGTAAATCCATTTGATTTTATCAAAAATCGAAATATTTCATGCCTTTTTTTACCGGACCAGGAAAAAAGAAGTTATCCTATTTTTTAGGATACTTCTTAATTTTAATTGAATTTAATTTGAATGGGGGTGATTCGGATTGCTGTAAATACAGTATTGGACTGCTCTTATTCTGGAAAGCAGGGGTGAAAACTTTATATTTGAAAATCATTATTCGAAAAGAAATCTATTTTAAATCAAAATGAAGCCACGATTCTCCCCAACCGTTCTTTTGTATTCATTCCTTTAGATCCAAAAATATTTAGATTTTAAATTTGTAAATGTTTTGTGAATCCGGGGTTTTATACATTTTTTATTTGAGGTAAATTCAAAGAAATTGTTCGAATTGTGTAATCATCAATTATTGATGCCGGTAAGCGACCTAAAGCAATTTGATTATAATTCAATTCGTGACGATCATAGGTAGAAAGTTCATATTCTTCAGTCATTGATAAACAATTTGTTGGACAATACTCGACGCAATTACCACAAAATATACAGATTCCAAAATCAATACTGTAATTAAGTAATCGTTTCTTTCGAATATCAGTTTGCAATTCCCAATCTACAACGGGTAGATCTATAGGACATACACGAACACATACTTCACAAGCAATGCATTTATCAAATTCAAAGTGGATCCGGCCCCGGAAACGTTCTGATGTGATCAATTTTTCATAGGGGTATTGAATAGTTACAGGTAAACGATTCGCGTGGGACAAGGTAATCATGAAACCTTGACCAATGTACCTGGCAGCTCGTATTGTTTGTTGACCGGAGTTGAAGAACTGAGTTAGCATAGCGAACATATCTGAATATCTATAAATAATTTTACTTGTTTCTTTTTCTTGTTTAAGATAAGTTGTACAGAATATTCTATTTCTTTACAGTGAAAGAAGTTGGGACGAAGTTGTTAATAATAGATTGCCTAGAGAAATAGGTAAAAGAAATTTCCACCCAAGATTTAATAGTTGGTCCATTCTCAGTCTCGGTAAAGTCCATCTTGTTGCAATAGAAATGAACAAGAACAAATAAGTTTTAGCTAATGTAATAAAGATACCAATTATTGTTCCAAAAACTTGACTTCTTTTATTTATGTTAAAAAGTTCGGGAACGAATAGGTATGGAATAGAAAGATTCCAACCCCCCAAGTAAAGAACTGTTACAAATAATGAAGAAACTAGTAAATTTAGATATGAAGCAACATAAAATAAACCAAATTTGATGCCCGAATATTCGGTTTGATAACCTGCTACTAATTCTTCTTCTGCTTCTGGTAAATCAAAAGGTAATCGTTCGCACTCGGCTAGAGAAGAAATTAGAAAAACGATAAACCCTATAGGTTGGCGCCACATATTCCACCCCCAAAAACCATATTTTGATTGTGCTTCAACTATATCAACTGTACTTAAACTGTTAGATAATCATAGTCGACGATAACATCACTGTTCCCGTCGCTATTACAGAACCGTACATGAGATTTTCACCTCATACGGCTCCTCATAGGTCATAGTCACAAATAAAAATAAATCCATGGGCCTTTCAACATTATTTATCTTAATGTGTTTGTATGTAGGATCGATATAGAATGAAACTCTTATCCTAAGGCCTAGAATTAGACCAATGGAATTCTGTCTGCTAGATTTATAAAAAAAAGTGCTTCTGAATTCATCTCATCTTTTACAAACTTTCATTTTTCTTCGTTAATTAATAACTTTATCCTTGAATTCAAAAAAAAAAAGACTTTTTATAGAAATATCACATAGATATTTTAACCTTTTCTCATTTTTGATTACGAAAAAGAATTAGAATTGCATTTTTTGCAATTCTAGTCTTTCGATTTTATTTCGTTCCTATTCTCCTTTCTTAGAAAAATCCAAAAAATCGAAAGTAAAAGATTTCTTCGTTCTTGATAGTTATTTACTTAATCAGTGGATAGGAACATACTCTGGATCGAAATCATGGGGAGTACTTCTTAATCATTTCTACCAATTTTAAGCCCCAATTTGAATTGCTTTTCTATAAAAAAATATCCTATTGGATAATTTAGAGAATCTCCATTACTAACCCTTTGTGTATCTTGGTCTTCCTAACCATCCACTCGTTTTTTTGAAATCTATCATTAGTAGGGTTATGGTAATAGTATAATAAAAACCCCATATGGTTGATCTTTTGAACCCGCTTCAAGACATGATGACTAATCAATCAATCTTGGGGTAAACAGTCTCGACTGCTTATGTTTACTTTCACTTAATTCTTGTACATAGGAAATGAGATTGAATTCCTTTAACAACAAATTTTTAAGCTGTTTTATTTCACTCATATAACTATCTGGTTTAATTCATCAACTCAATGATAAATAAAAAAATAGATATTCAAATCATTTAACTTTCTGAAAAGAATAAAGGGGAAATTTTGTGTCTTACCGAATCACACGTAGAGATATTGATAATACACATAGAGTTAATGGTATTTCATAACTAATTGATTGAGCAGCAGCTCTTAATCCACCTAAAAAGGAATATTTATTGTTTGATCCATATCCCGACATAAGCAGTCCGACGGGAGCAAGGCTTGAAACGGCGATCCACAAAAAAACACCAATACTCAGATCGGCTAGAATAAAGCGATAGCTAAAAGGAATTACTGAATAACTTAGTAAAATGGATATGACTGCTATGGATGGTCCGAGACTGAATAAGCGAGTATCTCCTCTAGATGGAAGAAGATTCTCTTTGAAAAGTAATTTTGTACCATCTGCTAAAGCTTGAAGAATTCCTAAAGGACCCGCGTATTCGGGCCCAATACGTTGTTGTATCCCTGCAGATATTTCTCTTTCTAACCAAACAATTACTAGTACACCTAGTGTAATTCCTAATACAAGAATGAAAATAGGGGCAAGCATCCATATGATCTCGTAGGCTTTTTTTAAGGATTCCAATCTGAAAAAAGAATTGAGGGCTTGTATTTCTGTTGTATCAATTATCATTTCACCGATCAACTTCTCCCATAATGATATCTATGCTACCTAGTATCGTCATAATATCAGCCAATTTCATTCTTTTAACTAGCTGTGGAAGAATTTGCAAGTTTATAAAACCCGGCGGTCGGACTTTCCATCTCCAAGGAAAAACGCTCCGATCTCCTATCAGAAAAATTCCCAATTCTCCTTTTGGTGCTTCGACTCTTACATAAAGTTCTTGTTTGGACAATTCAAAAGTTGGAGAAGGTTTTTTACTAATAAATCGATATTCAAAATCATTCCATTCAGGGTCTTTTATTCTATCAAAGCGGCGGCTTTCTAAATTCTCAAAGGGGCCCCCTGGAATTCCTTCCAGAGCCTGTTGGATAATTTTTATAGATTCTGTCATTTCACTGATTCGTACTAAATACCGAGCTAATGAATCTCCTTCTTTTTGCCATTGAATCTCCCAATCAAATTCGTCGTAACATTCATAACGATCAACTTTACGAAGATCCCATTCTATTCCGGAAGCTCGTAGCATTGGCCCCGATAAACCCCAATTTAGTGCTTCTTCTCCGCCAATAATGCCTACGCCTTCAACTCGTTCTAAAAAAATAGGATTCCGCGTAATAAGCTTTTGATATTCAGCAACCCCGCCTAAAAAATAATCACAAAAATCCAAACATTTATCTATCCAGCCATGAGGTAGATCAGCAGCGACTCCTCCGATACGAAAATAATTATGCATCATGCACATACCGGTAGCAGCTTCAAATAGGTCATATATTAATTCTCGTTCTCGAAAAATATAGAAGAAAGGAGTCTGTGCCCCAATATCTGCCATAAAAGGGCCAAGTCATAACAAATGGGAAGCGATACGACTCAACTCCAACATAATAGCTCTGATATAGCTAGCCCTTTTAGGTACTTGAATATTGCCCAGCTGCTCGGGTCCATTTACAGTTATTGCTTCTGTGAACATAGTAGCTAAATAATCCCAGCGTGTCACATAAGGCAAATATTGTATAATTGTACGATTTTCCGCAATTTTCTCCATCCCTCTATGTAAATAACCCAATATTGGTTCACAGTCAATAACATCTTCACCATCGAGAGTAACGATCAGTCGAAGAACACCATGCATTGATGGGTGGTGAGGGCCCATATTGACTATCATGAGGTCTTTTCTTGGAGTTGGTGCAATCATAAGTTTTTCCCGAGTCATTCTTCCATGCATTGCTGAAATTAAAAAGAAGTTCATCAAAATTAAAACGACTAAGCTCAAACGGTAGCACGCACCAAATTAACGAGTTTTTATCTCTCGAATATCCAACTTACCAATTAATTCTTTATAGCGCCCTCTATTTATTTTTGACAAATAGGCCAGCAGTCGTTGACGTTTGCCCAAAATTTTGCGCAAACCTCTCTGAGACGAAAAGTCCTTTTTGTGCAATTCCAAATGGGAAGTAAGTCTCCTTATCTTAGTAGTGAAACTGAATACTTGAAATTCAACAGACCCTTTGTTTTCTTCATTTTCTTTTTGAGAAATAACCGAAATCAATGAATTTTTTACCATAAAAAAATTCCCCTCCTTTTTACAGATATGGATAGTAATAATAATGCTATTAATTTGAATACAATAATCTAAGCAAAATCTCTTTATGAAATCCTAATTTTCTGAATTCAAATCAATCAATCCAATTTCAAATTGGATTGATTAGATAGGAATAGAAAAAGATTGGTACATTTTTGCATCGAAGAATTTAAACCTAAAACGAAGAAGATTTTGTTGATTCATTTCGAGATCTAATTGATAAATTATTCATTTCATATTGGATACTAGAATGAAATGTGAGACAAGATATGTGATATGTGTATTTGTTTGTTTTCCTATACTCTATATAGGATAGGGTATATAATTATAGGGTATAGGATATATAGGAACAGTGTATTATCTACAAATTTTCAATCGTGGGTACAGATGTATCCTTAACATATTGAAATGACTGCCATTATTGGTATCAAACCAATAACGATTCATACAAGCTAAATCTTCGAATCGATAATTAGGCCAAAGAAAGAGCTTTAATTTCATTAATTTATTTTTCTCTCTATCAAGATGGTTATTGGCATGTAAAGCTTGGCTGCAATTTTTTACGTTCTTTCTGTTCCAAAATACCGGATTTCTATCTCTATCATTTCTATTCTTTGAATTGAAACAAATTAGAATTCTCAATTTTCTACGACGCCTAAATGATAAAATATTTTCAGGAACAAGTAAATCAAAACCATTTTTGTTTCTATTTCCGGCTATTCTCTGACGTGGTGAAATAGTTTCATCAAAATGATTGTTAGAAAGATATCCCTGCTCTTGGTATTTTTGATTCGTTTGGTACTTACTCTTATGAACCAACGAAATACCTATGGTTTGATACATAATAAATTGTCCATCTGTTTTTCCAGACAGACGAATGGGTTCTAAAATCAATACTCCCTTCTTCATCAATTCTGAAAGAGTTAAATTCTTCTGAATCAGCATTATATCCAAATGTATTTGTCTCTTTTGAATCGAGGATATAGTAATTTTTCTTGGATCGATCAGTCTAAGCAGAAGACAATATACCCTGATATTATTGATCATTCTTTGATTCAAAGTCTCATCCCATCTCAATTAAAAAAGCAAATAACGTTTCAGGAAGAAATCTAGTCCTGCTTCCGTGTTTCTTTTGTATTGTTTTTTCTTTTTCTCGTCTGATATTGTATAATTTTCTTCCATATTTTTTTGTTGTGATAGAATGGATCTCCGATCTTCTCGATTTGTGGGTTCTTTTTCTTCTTGATTTCGATGCTTTTTATTCAATGCTATAAAAAAACTTCCTTTTTCCTTTATTTTTTTATTATTTAAAAGAAGTAATTTGCTTGGTATAAACCAAGGTTTCATTTTATATGTCTTATAAAGTAACACAAATTCTGGGAAGAACCAAAGTTCCAGATTCGATGTGGAATGCTTTAGCATTTTTTCATTCATTCCCATCCAATCAAAAAATCTTTTGTAGAAATTTTGTGGATTGATTTCTGGAATCGTAAGATAAAAAAAATCTTTTTTAGAAATTATTTGAGAATTATTAGTACGAATTTGAGTATTTTTATTCCTATTGGTATCGATTATGATCCAGGCCTCAATATCAACTTTTTGTCTAAGATCAAAATGGAAAATTTTCCAATCAAAAAATTTTCTATCGGTTGGGTTTGCCATATATAGAATATCGACCCTTCCTAGATCATTTTTATTTTTAATGGGGATCAGTATATCAAAAAAGGTTTCTTTAGGCGTGTTATAAGAAATTTCTTGGTTCTTATTTCTTTGAAAGAGAGGTTTAGAAAAAAAGCATTCCGTTTTATTTTCATAATTAAGAAATTTATATGATAAAAGATCATATATATAGTATTTTAGAAAATTATCTTTTTGATTAGATAATGAATGTACTTCAAATTGTTTTTTGGAATCGATTAATTGGTCTTTTTCATATGAACGCCATTTGCTAAAATTTTCCTTTTTAGCTATACGACGCGGATGAATTGTATTTCTCCATTTTTCTGGTATTAATCTAGACCATCTGGTCTGAGATAAATGGTATTGATAATGTCCTCTTAACCAGTTTTTCCATTGATTCGTTTCATAATTCGAAAGTTTCTTATCTGTTAATTTGGAATGAACCCTTCCTTGTGTTTCAAAAAAATCCTTTATTTTAGGCTTAAGAAAAGGGGGGATTCCTTGATATTGTTGAATAACAGATTTTAACGAGTTACTAACTTGAATTTGTGATAATTTGTAAAATACATATGCTTGTGACACGTATGATAAGTCATAAAAAATTGCTTTAATATTACTAATACTAATATCATCAAGCGGCTTTTTTATAGTCGAAAGAAACGGAATTGGAGTTTTCTTTTTCTTATTAATTATTTCTGCTTTTCTTTCATTATTGAAAATGGATGATTTGTCAATAATTTTTTTTGTTAATTCAAGAAAAAGTTTTGTATTTCTTCTGGGAATATTAATGATATATAAAAATATATCTGTGTATATTTTTTCAAGGAAAAATTTCAAAAAAAATCGCAATTTACAGATTAATCGAGCATTTCTTCTTTTTAATATTTGCCATTTTTTGAATCTTTTAACATTATAACTTGTTTTGTTAAGACTAAGATTAATTCTTGGAGTTACTTTTTTTTTCTCTTTTGTGATTCTTTTTATTTGATTTTGAATTGTATTTGTTCTATCGGTCAGATCCTTCATTTTTTTTTCTGGAAATGAAGAATTTACCAAACTCGGAGATTCAATTTGACTAAAGGGTTCGTGAATTATTTGATTACTTATTATGGAATCTTTTTCTTCTTTAATTTTGCTCGATTCATATACTTCTACTTTTCTTAATCTAAATAAGAGAATTGGATTTACTTTTGAAAGTTTTTTTATTATTTTTTTTATAAAAATAACATTTTTGATAACCCATTTCCCTGTTAGTAAGCCGATTCGGGCTGATTTATCAGATTCTAATATTATTGATCGATTTGGGCGTATATGTAGAAATCTTTCTCATTATCATAGCGGATCTTCCAAAAAAAAGAGTTTGTATCGAATAAAGTATATACTTCGACTTTCTTGTGCTAGAACTTTGGCTCGGAAACACAAAAGTACTGTACGTGCTTTTTTAAAAAGACGGGGCTCGGAATTATTGGAAGAATTTCTTATGTCAGAAGAAGACGTTCTTTTTTTGACCTTCCAAAAAGCTTCTTCCACTTATTTGGGGTCTCCGCAAAGTCGTAAGACCATGTATGGGGGCTGACGCCTGCCCAGTGCCGGAAGGTCAAGGAAGTTGGTGACCTGATGACAGGGGAGCCGGCGACCGAAGCCCCGGGGGCGTATCCGTATTTGGCGGAGTGGGTGAACGTACTCGTGAAGGAAATGATCTTTACATGGAAATGAAAGAATCCGGAGTAATTAATGAAGAAAATATTGCAGAATCAAAAGTGGCTCTAGTTTATGGCCAGATGAATGAACCGCCGGGAGCTCGTATGAGAGTTGGTTTGACTGCCCTAACGATGGCAGAATATTTCCGAGATGTTAATGAACAAGACGTACTTTTATTTATCGACAATATCTTCCGTTTCATCCAAGCAGGATCCGAAGTATCGGCCTTGTTGGGGCGAATGCCTTCCGCTGTCGGTTATCAACCCACCCTGAGTACCGAAATGGGCTCTTTACAAGAAAGAATTACTTCTACCAAAGAAGGGTCCATAACTTCTATTCAAGCGGTTTATGTGCCTGCGGACGATTTGACCGATCCTGCCCCCGTCCTTGCATGATGCGGAACTCAGGTACCCTCCAATGGAAAAGCTAGCATATGCACCGGTCATGTTGGCGCGAAAGCTTCGTCCATATTTTCTGGAACACCGAGTTGAGGTCTTAACGAATTATCCGTTGAGACAAACACTTCAACGACCCGACGCCTCTGGCAGAATGTTGAAATGGGCCGTCGAGCTCGGGCAGTATGACATCTCCTATCTCCCTCGAACCACGATTAAGGGGCAAGCCTAATCCTTACTCACTCTAAAGAAGTTATTTCAATAAAAAGCTATATTCATTCCTTATCACAACTAACTATTTTGTTATCTTATCACAAGAGTACTAAGCGATTCAATCATCCTGACTTGAAGAGCGATGCCTCAAAGCCAAAGATCTACATCCGCGAAAGGTGCCGGGGTAGAGACACTATTGCCGAGATAATAACCTCTATACAAAATGCTGATATGGATCGAAAAAGAGTTGTTCGCGTAGCATCTACTAATATTACCGAAAATATTGTTAAAATACTTTTCCGAGAAGGTTTTATCGAAAACGTCAGAAAACATCGAGAAAAAAACACAAATTTTTTGGTTTTAACCCTGCAGCATAGAAGGAATACGAAAAGACCTTATAGCAATTTTTTAAATTTAAAACGGATCAGTCGACCCGGTTTACGAATCTATTCTAACTCCCAACGAATTCCTAGAATTTTAGGTGGGATGGGGATCGTAATTCTTTCTACTTCTCGAGGTATAATGACAGACCGGGAGGCTCGACTAGAAGGAATCGGCGGAGAAATTTTGTGTTATATATGGTAATCCTTTTAATGTCCAAATGGGATCCAAAACCTCTTCCTATTTGTATTTGTAAAAAAAAAAAGAAAGGGGCTTTTCGCTACGACTACTGTGATGTGAGCCTTCAACTCGTTCTAAAAAAATAGGATTCCGCGTAAGAAACTTGTTTAAAACTACCTATAGGTGGTAGGGGCCGGGTTATTGATGTGAGGTGGATCCAGAAAAGGGGAGGTTCTACTTTCATTTTTATTTAATATGAATTTCTTTTTCCCTCTCGAACCGAGAGATCCATGAATCGGGATCCTGATGCATATAGATACAAATGGTCCAATGGGAGCAAGAATTTCCAGGAACATTTGGAACATTTCGTTTCGGAGCAGAAGAGCCGTTTTCAAATAGTGTTCGATCGATTACGTATTAATCAATATTTGATTGATTGGTCTGAGGTTATCGACAAAAAAGATTTGTCTAAGCCACTTCGTTTCTTTTTGTCCAAGTTGCTTCTTTTTTTGTCCAAGTTGCTTTTCTTTTTGTCGAACTCACTTCCTTTTTTCTGTGTGAGTTTCGGGAATATCCCCATTCATCTAGCTTAACAAATGAATTTATTAAGTCAAAATTTTTTAAAGAAGAATAAATGGGTTTGTATAAAAAGGACGCTAGAACTATTCCAAAATAAGCTATACTAACTGAAAAAATTGCATCTTTCAAAAATTCATACCAACCTGTTGAATCTTTTGACTTTTGATCTAAAAGGTTAATAGACGGAGCTAACCATTTGGATAATATATCCAAATCTGCTCCCTTTTGATTAAAAGGGATTCCTAGAGATCCAACAAACAAAGTAAATAGGACTAATAACAGTAAAGGAAATAACATCGTATTGTCCGATTCATAAGGATAGCAAAAGGGCTTATCATGCCCCTTATGCCCTGGGCGACACACGTGCTACAATGGCCGGGACAAAGGGTCGCGATCCCGCGAGGGTGAGCTAACCCCAAAAACCCGTCCTCAGTTCGGATTGCAGGCTGCAACTCGCCTGCATGAAGCCGGAATCGCTAGTAATCGCCGGTCAGCCATACGGCGGTGAATTCGTTCCCGGGCCTTGTACACCGGTGGCTCACTTTTTCTAAGTAATGGGGAAGAGGACCGAAACATGCCACTGAAAGACTCTACTGAGACACGAAAGAAGAAAAAAATCCGAAACTTCTTCTTTGTGGTGATAATACCAAAATATCAAGTTGGCTCGACGGGTCTTCAGAAAAAATGGTGTCTTCCACAATGGAATCTGATAAGTGAGATTTCGAGTAAGTGTTTGGAGAAACCCCATCCCTCTCTTTCCTTTTTTCGCCCCCATGTCCCCACACGGGGGACATGGGGACGTAACAAAGGGGATCCTATCAACTTGTTCCGCCGATGATTTGGATGATACGCCCCAGGTTTTTTCGCCTTGAAGCTTGAAGGAAGGGGTCGAAGTCATGGAGAAGAAGAAGGTCACTCTGCAAATACATTTACCTTTGTTCCGGTCCGCCTGCTAAAATTAATCCTTGTTCATACATAGGCTTCTCCGGTACGAAATGATCCACTTCAAATAGGTTCATTGCTCCGGCCCAGAATACGATTAATCCGGCATGGGCTACATGAGCTCCTAGTAGTTTACCGGATAAATTAATAAGTCGGGCATTTCCAGCCCACCAAGCAGTCCGACGGGAGCAAGGCTTGAAACGGCGATCCACAAAAAAACACCAATACTCATATTCCACCCAGCGGATTTCTTTGTCAAGAGAA